>DWME01006891.1:0-13150 GCA_018244795.1 Parelbella ahira ahira
CTCCCACGTTTCACCAGTTACGTTTAAGTCCCATGGAATAGGTGGTGAGCCTTTTGCCATACACCGGGCACGATTCCAGACTCCGAGTCACTACTAGAAATTCTTAATTAGAAAAATCGAATAGTACCCGACTCGGGATTAGAACCCAGGACCTTTTGATCGGCAGTCGCGCTTGCAACTAGTACCGCGACTACCGATCGATTGGTCCTGGGCTCAAACCCCGGGTCGGGTACTATTGGATTAGTAGTGACTCGGAGTCTGGATCTGTACCCGGTGTATGGCAATAGGCTCACCACCTATTCCATGTGACGTAAACGTAACTGGTGAAACGTGGGAGTGTATTACACTCCTCTGCCTATGTCTTCGGGGATTACAGGTGTGATGTTACGTTAATAACTGCATTCTATGAATGACGTGAATAACTTAAGTTGAAATATAAATGATAAATGACTTTATTATATATGTACTATTTTTTATTAATGCCCATTAAATCATACTATTTGCTGCACAAGATGGCGCTTATTCACGCATATGAATTGGAATCCCAGTTAGTGTGATATAGAACAGAAAAGAGGCACGCGATCTGCGTAAGTGTTGTCTACGGCTATTGCGTTGTGGGTCCAATTTTATAAAATCATTTTTATATCTATAATTAATGAGTCTACATATGAAGGTACATGCTCTGCATGGTTATTTCAAAGTTTATTGAAACGCTGTGGTAGATAAATATAAAAATAATTGTAAACAATACATAGGTATGTACCTACACCGTAAACCAAACTGCGCCAATGACGACTTAACTCAATATTATCATATTGTTTTAGACCACGTGTTTGTAGTACTTCGGCGAGTAGCTATTTAATATTTTGAAGTCAAACATTTCAACTCTCTATAGCTTCAGAAAAATAGAATGACAAAAAATAAATTCCGGTATGATTTGTTATTTATGCTCTACGGAGATATCATGCGATTGTTTGATGATAATAAGGAAGTTACATATGATTGACCACTTTCTGCTACGAAACGACAAACGGCTGATGCGAAAATACAGCGTAGTGTCATTATAATATTGCAAATAACGTAATGATAACATGCACGTCATTATAATCGCGAGCGACGCCGCTCTTGACGCTGCGGCGACAGCGGGCAGTGAGAAATTAAACAGTGATATGTGTATCCGCCGCACGTCCCCGGAACAACATCGAGACGCTACGAAACTAACATTACACTAAAAATATCGTTAGGTCGCTTTTTGTATTTGGGAGCAGATTTATCGCCGGCACTGATCGTCATCTAAAGTACCAAACATTAGCCTAACAGAGCACGACGCTGACGAATTCCACTGATTTAACATTTTAATTTAGAATTGTGATCCAAAATATAACTGTGCTATGCAATCAGTGTCTCTAGTTGAATCCTTAATTAATTGCCTAAGACCCCGTTAATGACAGAAGAACAGAAATTCTTACACTTTTGAAGAGTTTGTTTGAGACACGTCGACATTAATATCACAAAGACCTACTTATAACTGTTCTGCGTTTCATTATGTCTCATTTTGAGAATGAATTTGAAATTGGAAAGAAAATCGATTATATCATTTAAAATATTTAATAATTAGAAACAAATTGTATAATTTGGAAAATATAAAATTGGACGCAAGACTATTTTCGTTTTCTTTGAAATAGATCCCGTTGGTAGTAGAGTATCGGGAGTTTCACCGGATACATTATACATACGTCACCACCATACAATAGGTGGTGAGCCTTTTGTCGTGCATCGAGCACAGATCAAGAGTTCACGACGCTATTTGAAATTTCTACTAGTAAATCTAAGTCAGCAGTGATAACCTAGTGGTTAAGAATTCAACCTCTCACTCCGGAGATGCTGGGTTCATGGCACGCATGTCTTTACAAAAGTGCGTTTTAAGTTAAAATATCAATTGCTAACTGCGAAGGAAAACTTCGTGAGGGAACCTAAACATCTTACAATTAAAAAAAAATATCAGATTTGTGAAGTCTGTCAACCCGCACTTGGCCAGCGTGGCAGACTATGGCCATAACCCCGGCAATATGAAAGGAACACCACATTCCAACAGTGGAATGATAAATGGGTTAATTATTATTATTTTATAATCTTAGTCAGAAAAATCCAATAGAATACGACGCGGGATTTGAACCATTTTCTACTTACATCAATTTCTCCTTTACTTTTGTTGAAGGACCTAGTATTTAGTAGCATTAATTTTAACAGTGAGTAAGTCATCATAGATAATACCCTATTCATATTTTTTTTGCCGACAAATGACCTAATTCCTATTTTTGGTATACCTCCAAATAAAGTTGAATTTTGTTGAAGGAATGTTTATATATAAAAATTGTGTACATATAAAAAGAGTGTATTAGTTTTTTTTAAACAGTATACATTTGCTATGGACTAGTGGTGCAGCGGCCCGTAGCACACACATCGTTAAAACGAATTCATTGTATTTGGTAAGTCGCCTATTAATGCATATCGGTCTAGAGGCTGCTGGTCGCTCCAATCCTTGCAGCAGGAAATCAACAGCCAAGCCCATGGCAAGATATCCTTAGCTAGTCTCAGTGACCACCCAACATCATATGTATTATAAAACTTATAATAATAGTAATATTTATTGTCTGTTTATTACTAAACATGAACAATAGGGAATATCTCCGCCTCTGCTGACACGAGACCACAGTCCCGTGCATCTCTGCTTTTAAATCTCTGCTTGTCGCTAGGATCATGCGGAGATATATGACGTATGGACTCCATCGGCATCCACAGACTTCATTACTTTACAAACACTAAATTATTAGTAACAAAGTAACAATTACTAATATTTAAAAATATATATATCCTTGTTATAGTATCTACTACCTATTACTATAATATTTTTAAAATTTATACTTCGGCGAGGAAAACATTAGCAATTTATTCGATTTCTCATTAATATTCTATTAACAGAGATATACTGAGAATAGCTCGTCGGTATTAGGTCAGAGTTCCGGGTTCGATACGGGGCAGGACTGAAGTTCTCGAAGGAATAACATAGGTAATTACTGATTACTCTCAATCAATAGATGCTATAATTAGCAGAAGTTAAAGGTCAATGGAATATTTAAAATCATAAACATAATTATCTTATATAGGGAACATATTAAAACAGTTCGTCGTACAGTGAGACATACGGGATGACATGCTTTCATACGTAGGTACAATAGTAGGATATACCTAATTTTTGTTCTGTTCTAGAATTAGTATGGTTTTAATATTATTTATATTCATTTCTCCATGGCAATAGGTTCACCACCTATTTATTCCATGGGACTTAAACGTAACTGGTGAAACGTGGGAGAGTACTACACTTCTCTGCCTACCCCTTCGGGGATTACAGGCGTGATGCTCCGTTTATTTCTCCACACTGGGAGCCTCCATGAAGTCCCGAATCAAGTGAAGGCGTCGCCAAGGGACAGTAGAAACCATTTATAATCTCCTGCCTACTTCTAGAGCGTGTACAAACATTTCCGAATTACTGCTTCTCAGAACACCTTACTTCCTCATGACTAGCATAAGTCACGCCAGGACACTTGATGATTAGCAATACCTCTTTTGGCAACATAAATTCTCCACATACGACCTCAAAAGTGGCTCGAAGACTGTCTTAACTTATGGTGACTAAACAACTGAAAAATTACATATGTACACACATATGAATATAGACTTATATAAATTTTTACCCCTAGAAAGAATGATGAAGAAAGAGTGATGAAAGAAGAGGAAGTACGTCAGGTCTGCAAGGACAGAGATATTTGACACTTGGTGTTCTTTATCTACTCCGTAAGGGATCCGATGTAAAACCTTATAATAATAAAACATAATGATAAATAGACGTCCATCCCGAGTCTAAAATCACAACTGCACGGGGCCGACGCGATGGCGCGGCGGAACCTTGTCTTGAATTGTGCCTCACCAAGTACATGTCACTCGATCGCCTTTTTAGCACTTCAGCGATGAACAAGTTAAAATTCTAAACATTAAAATACAAGCACGATAAAAACGATTATATTATAATCGGTAACATTTATTATCGCCTCTTGGAATTCAAAATGTATTCAGTAGTTACAATAACCATTATGCGCGATTCATAGAAATTTACATTCTATAGGAGTGACCTTGGCAAGCTTATCATTACTAGAAATCTGTTGCGCTCAATCAGTCTTACTTTATTCTTAATATCATTAGGTAATTAAATGCGCTGTAAGAGCGCAGTGGTTTAGAATTTAACCTCATATTCCTGGGGAACGAAGTTCTCAGCGCAAATCTCTTAACAGAAAATATGTGGGCTTAAAGGTAGCACATGCTGTTACGGTAAAGGAAAACGAGACGAAGAAACCTACACATCTTACAGCTTTCCATAATGTTCTCTAAGGCGAGGAAAGTCTCCCAAACGCATTCCGGCCAGCGTGGTAGAAGGCTTGATGACAATTGGGTGGTAAATTACTTACGGCCTCATACATTTGTTGGAATGTCGTATAAAATCCAGCGAGAGACGAAGTTGAGTTTGCGTATACATTTAAGTAAAAACACACCTCTGTAGATGATATACGGTATCAACAATACTCCAACATCCAATTTTGTAGCTACGTTTGACCATGTGGACAGTTTTTTTGAGAATATTACTTATATATTTGTGGCATATGGTAGAAAACTAGACGGATTTACACATGTGTCAACAATATTTAAACAAGAAATAACTTACAGTATTCGTAGTGTCCAGTATCTAGAGCTCACGGCGCAGAATCCCTCTCCTTTGTAGAGAATAGATACTAGACTTTCACTGTTCGATTTCACGCTAATGTATGTCACACATTGTATGTCACAACGCAGTAGAATTGTGCGCTATCTGCTGAGTGTAATATGAACAAATGAAACACGATTTAGGGCACTTTATATAACTTGTTACGGAAATATGACGCAATGAGGAAGTGGAAGGCATTCTAAGTTTGCTAATAGTGCGTTAAAATATACCTAATATAAAGCTTGACTCCGTGAGTGCCTCCGACGTACCGACGTGGAGTGCTGTGGGATGGAACGTCACGAGCCAGTCGGCTCGGAGTCTGGGTCTGTGCCTAGTGTGTGGCAATAGGCTCGCCACCTATTCCATGGGACTTAAACGTAACTGGTGAAACGTGGGAGTGTACTACACCCGAAGGGGTAGGCAGAAGCCTACCCGTTAGGGGATTATAGGCGTGATATTAATTTTCCATATATTGTGCCAATGCACCCACGGCCGACAACCAGGTACTGTTTTATGTACCTGACAGCGGACAGCCGTATAGGTTTACTACGTATAAATACATAATATAATACTTCCTTGGCCAATTTCAGCCCTTAGGATGCTTCAGTGACAGTACCACGGTGCCCCGTGTCGAGATCGACTTAATATTTGTTTATTCGTATTTTTACGTACTGAGCTGTCGTTATAAGAAAAATTTGAATTTTTTTCACTTCTATATTAGTTCGCGTTATCTACATATATATGAAAATTTATAAACGAACTCACCTACATACACTGTCAATTAAAGGTACGTTATATAAACACTCCTCAGGCCTTGAACTTGATATTGAGTTGTTTGGAGCTTCTTTCAGGAAATAGTAAGACTGTCCTCGTGTTATTGTAATGAGATCATAACAAAGATAACACCGCGGTAGGGCTGCGAAGTGATCGATTTTAAAGAGGTGTCCTTACGTAATTAAATATTTTTATTCCTATGTATGATGGTTTACTGAATTTTATATTGGCAAACGTAGCGTAGGACGCCCTCCATCTAGGTGGAGTGACGATATACGCAAAGTGGTTGGATGAGCAGAGTTGAAGATCGAGCTCATTGTCGTGCCATTGGAGAGGTCTATGTCCAACAGTGGACGTGACTGGGCTGATAACGAAAAATAAATTTCATATTTACGGTCAGAAAGAGAATGGACTGTAGTAACATTTACAGTAAGATCTCTCATGTTGTGAATAATATCTTTAGACTCGCGGCGAATATCTGTACACAGAGCTCGCACGTCGCGTCAAAACTCGATTATTGTTTTGCCAATAAGTTTAGAAGATCGAACTCAGTGGCGTGCTATTGCAGAGACCTATGTTCAGCAGTGGACGTAAATTGGCTGTTAATGATGCTGATAATTAAATAAGGTCAATTAACAAAAAGTTCCTATATGTCTACATTTTAAATGTAAAAACATATTTGCTTTCGACTGAAATGTCTTGTAAAAAAAATGTAAATCAACGGCGTTTTAAAACTTACATTTAATTGCTTTTTATTCCGGTAGAATGTAATATTAGGCAATGTTCAGAGAAAATTTGAATTAAGTAGTTGCAATTTTCTCGAACCCTCTTTTATCGCGAAGGAAGGCCATAACTCTGGAGGAAGGTCTGCCACGCTGGCCAATAGCGGGTTTACTTCACATGCCTTAGTGAAAATTTTTATCTGTGGACTCCAACGTGTGCTAATTTACCTACTCACGATGGTTTTCTACACTGTTATTAGCAAATGATATTAAAATTTAAAATACATTTTTGTTAAGAGATTCGCGCTAGCAATTAAACCCAATAATTCCGCAATGACTTAGTTTCAGTTAGTCGTGATAAATTCTAAAATTAGAATAGTACTTATTAATGTTATTTGCTCAGGTGCAGTAGCAATGTTTTAACATTGATCAGTCTCATATCGAGCGCAAATCGATTTATTTCTCGAGAGTCCCAATGATATGTTATGTAGCATAATGGTGGATCGTTTTTTATTTCACTTTATCCACGGTGCCAACGCGGAGGAGGCAGCCCTGGGGCGCGCCGGGCGCGGCGGTGCGCGGCGGCGCCCTCCATTGTGCGCGGACACAATGCGCTTGTCGCTACTATTATGGCCATTCGCAGCTGATGCCGAGTTTGTGGAATTACTGTGCGTCCAATGACATTATTTTGTTTCACAACAAACACATTGAAAGACACTAAACGGCAACGTAAATGCCAGCACTGCTAAGTTCCTTGGTAATTACGAACATGTCCCCGTGAGAACTTACCGAGCTGCAATATCCCCATGACTAGTTCCACGCAGCCTGACAGGAACGCCAGCAGCACTGCGAACTCTGGTCCCAGGCCGTGCAGATTCTCTCTCGTGAGGATTGCCGCAATCGCCGTGGGGCCAATAGCCGAGTCCTTCACGGACCCGAATACCGTGTACACGAAGCAGGCCATGAACGAGGAGTAGAGACCGTACTGAGGAGGCAGGCCCGCCACGCCCGCATAAGCTATGGCTTGAGGAATCACTGTGAGTCCCACTGTTAATCCTGGAAAAGAAAAGTTTTAGTCAGTTGAAAATCGAAGAGCTCTAAGACCAGAAATGCTCACATATTAAAGTCGTAAAGTAAAGAAAATCAAACCAGTCAATTAAATCTGCAACGTTATGAATGTTACGACTAGAGTGTCCTCCAACTGGAGGTACGGTACGGTAACATTAGAGAATTTTTTTTTACAGTGTCTTTGACAACTTGGAACACTAGACTAAAACGTTTATCCAGATGTTGCCTAGGGACCGTACAATGTGCCAATGAAGGGTATAAAAATTAACGTACTAAAACACAAAGAATTAAATCGTATATCAATTGTTCATAAACAATTTATAGCCATACCTATAGATAGGTAAGCAATAGGAACGGCCACAAACTTGCATTCTCTAAATGTAGGCTACATAAGACAAGCCATTCATTTTTGGTATGTCTGTTAAAATTTACAATAAAGTACCTGAAAATATTCAGTCCCTGCCTTTACAGAGATTTAAAAAAAATTAAACGAGTCCACAGGACTAATTAAGGCTTATTATAAAACCAAGGACTATCTACATGACGAGGAGGCCTGGGACTGAATTAACTCCACCAGGCTCTCTCTAGTACAATTATGTAAAAGTATTGGTACCTAATTAAATTCAACTGCTTTTGTAAGCTGTTGGACTGATATTGACACACGATAGCTGTCACGTGTGTTCTCTAGGGTCCTAAAGCTATACAGCAATGTTAACAACTTGTATAACTGTTTTTTTTTTTAAAAGAGTGCCGGGAGTTTTTTCCGCCGACTTTTTTCTTCTGGTCTACATAAGCCTTTAAAAGGCGTTCAAAGCTGATGCATATATCAATATATTATTAATAATTCCACTGACGGATAAGATTTGTTATGACTTTCATTAAGTGTAATTATATACCTTATAATAAATAAAAACTTTTGAATTTGTATCCGGATATTGGTAGCATACAAACTTAGCATTTTATGCATTTACTCATATTACATAATAAATGAACAAGTAAAATAAATTGTAGCATCATAGTTAAAAATCGATTCACAGCGTCATCTACCATGTTAGGTTGATGTGCTATCGACAGATTAACTAACACCGCCATCTATTGGAAACATAGGAAATTAAAAAAACAGCATGGCGCGTAACTGAAAATTGTGACGATTTGTTATAAAATTTCTCACATACGTCGAGAAGTTTTATTAAAAAAAAATACATACAGTTCAAAACTCACGGTGTTGTCACAAACTACAATAAAAGTTAGCTTTGACTTTTTTTACAAGTTAAACCACAGTTTTTAAGTGTATTTTTGATGAGACACGTAACATTTTTATATTGACAATTTTATAACAATACTATAAACTTAATCGTGGTCACATGAACCTACCTTAAGTAAGACCCCAGTTACCGACGACGATTAGCACATATTTTAAAGGTAGTGTTCGTAATGTGTCGTGCTCATTGAAAAATTGGAATTGATGTTTATGAGTTTTTGAATAAATTGTATTTAATCTATCTTTGTATTCATGCTTATCGAGGTAATAGCTTGCGACACGGAATTATAAAAATCAGGCCAATAGAGAAGATGAAGATTAATATGCAGTTCATTTAAAGAAAAAAAGTTTTTTTCATCATTAGTGAGGTACAATTGAAATGACAATAGCCGTCATTACTGAGAAGTGGATATTATTTAGTCAGTAATACACGTAACAGTTTATTCTCGTTTTAACAATAGATCGACACGCGACGTGCTCTCCACTTCACTTGCCATCGCTCATGAGCGGCGACTGCCACTTCGAGCAGGCTGCCCAGCTAGTGTTACTATTATTTTTATACATCTTTTATACTTTTATGAGACTTTAGGCAGATGCTGAACGCGTCAAGTTGAGGACAGGGCGCGATGGCGCTCATTTTGAGAGGCCTATATCCAGCAGTGGACTGAGAGAGGCTGATGATGATGATGATACTTTTATTTACAGCGAAACGATGTTTTATTAACAGTAGACTGAGGTGTTCCTACCAGATGATACGAAAACGAACACTAATGACACACGATGACTCAATAAAATATTCAATACAAGCCGCCTAAAGTCGTTCTATTTGAAACAGTAACGTGTCCCTATAGCGGTAATCAATTACAAATGGCTGACGGATCCGTCTAACTTCTACTTTCCTTTCAGTTCATAATATTACTCTTTCAGCATCTGTAATCCTATTATAATTCTGCTGTCGCACACGAGTCCCCTTTTAGTATGAAGTTAAGACCATTGGCTGCCACACTGACGAAGTGCGGGTACGATACGCCACACGCTTACTAACTTACGCTTACGCTCAGAGAAAACTCCAAGATAGAGGTTTCCTCGTGATTCTTTCCCTCGCGTTAGAGCAGATAATATTTAAAGTTAAAACGCACACGTGGGCGCTGCATTCTATACCACCAGACTATCACTGATTTTTATAAGGGACACGTCATGTGTTTGTAAATAGTAACTAAGAACATTAGCGATGGTTAATTTCCCATGGCATCCGCGCAGCGATTCAGCGCTTCAGCCTAGAACTCAGCCTTACGATGTCAACTGACCCGGATTTCACGAAAACTATGCAACAAATGCATTTTGCAGAATTCAATACCAACGTTGAATAATTTTGTCCACACTTTATAGCACGAGGTCAAGCAGCTTTGCAAAGAGAAATTTAATAAATATTAAATGCCGCAAACAAGAAGTAATATTATTTTGTATTGGTATTCGTTTTGTCCAAGTACGGAAAGTACATTTAACTATGAATTACTGTGATCAGGTTATCAGATTCCATTTTAATTAAACGCAAGTCACGCATTCTATCGATTCATTCATTTGATTCATTCGATCATCAAATTCATCAGTTTCAGGCCGCTGTTGGACTTAGCCTTTCCCTATGAGCGCCACCGCGAGATGTCCTCGGCTGCAACCCTGCGCAGATCGTCATTCCGCCTAGCCGGGGCGCCCTACAACATCATCTATAACATTTAACCAATACTGGGTATTTATATACTTCGTATCAGTTTCAATAAGGATATGTTATTGCGTAACCAAGTAGATAATCCGCGTGTTCTGTCGGGACTCAACTATTATGTCCCGCAGAACTATACTCGCGTAGGGCAGCGTCGCTGGCACCGGCTGTTATCGTTGTCTGACGACTTGCGCACACGATATGCTAACAATGCACCTACGGCGAGAGCCATCAGAGTAATAAACTTCTTTCTAAACGAGGTTCAAAATGCCTATGTACGTGTTGATCTTATCAGATGCTTATATAAGTGTGCCATATGCTGTCTTAGTAAATTGTGAATGTAAGTGGTTCCTAGTAATATGTTCTAACATTGTAAGCGTTTTGGATTAGCTGTAAGCACACAATTGTATTTAAATAAATAAATAAATGTTAAAAAGAACATTTGTGTGTAACACTGCTTGTGTGCAGGTGTCGTGCGTGCGTGAGGTGTGATGACAAGCATTGAAGTCATTGAATAGATTGAAGTTATGCAATTATGAAATCTAATTAAGCAAACTGATTGAATTGTCCGATTATGTAATAACATGGAACAAAATACAAGTCCGTTGCATAATACAGCCTAAGCTATCGTACTTATTAATACTTACAAGCTGACTGTATTAATCAAATTCAGTATGAAATATATGTAGATATGTATGTAAGTCATGCAATTGGATTTTACATTATAATGTTATGATTTTTTTAGGAAAATTCATCATTATTCATTATCATTAACGTTGACATGTTTAAGTCCACTGCTGGACATTGGCCTCCCCTGCATGGTGAGTTTTGGGCCGTAATCCCCACGCGTTACAACGGGAAATGCCAGATACTATTAACTACCTATAGATTGCGTATCCCAGTTTAATTTAATGTTAATATTCACATACTTAGGAAGAAACACGAGCCTTGATATTTGAATTCAACGTTATGTGAAAAGTGACCACTTCGAAAAATAGGAACGGTTATAAAAAGAAAGAGGTTGTGTGAAACATCGTGAGCAGCGCTGCGCGAGTTGGTGAGGTTCCAATTCGCTTGACAAACGTTTCGCGAAACATCGAATTATATAAAATGCTGTAATTTAATGCTCCAGTTACTTCGTTAAGCGCGGAGGGGAAATTGTGTTTTTGCAGCGCGACGCTGGCTGAGGTCACAGGCCTTTGTCCGCAGCATCAGAAGCTGACCGCGGGTGTCGCCGCCTGCACTGCACGACGCTCGCCGGGTCGCCGAACTTTGGCTTAGTGGAATTTTTTCAAATCTTGCGTTAGGTTAAGGTTTATACGACGACGGCTTACACTTTTACGGTAACTCTACTCAATACAATACTAAAAAGTCAGAAGTAAGAGAAGAAGGAAGAAACCCTCGACGACCCCGCTACTAGCTCGCTTTACTGGATAGTGCAATAATATTTATATATTTACATTTCTGTAATCGCTTATTCAATGAAACTCCGAGATCACACGAACTGTGGCTCCCAGTACCAATCTCTCGGTAAATGAACTAGGTGGTATCATACCATCGCTGCATCGGTTAGCCATCCCCACCACCGCGCGCGTTCATTGGTCAAATCAAATAGCGCGCGCTTTTCCGGCTGACTGTTACACACTTCCGTCACTTCACATGAAAACCCACAGATTGCGAGCGAGAGGAAAGATATTACACATAATATATATGAACAAAAATGGTAGCGGTCGGTCTTTGTGCACGTAACACCGTAAAATACTGGATATATTTCAATTGTTATCTAATTTTTATTTCTTAGACAGCCTTTATCTACAATTTTTGCGACATCTTCATTCGAAATAAAGTTATTAAAGTTTTAAGATACAAACGATTTTTCACACGGTTAGCTGTACATCGCTTGCTCTCGTGTTACTAATTCAGACAATTTATAGATTTTACTACAGTGAAATCAATAACACTGATAACAAAGAGAACTTATAAGTAAATTATATTTTTGCTTCCGATCTTTTTGATGTTATTTCCCTGTACATAAAATCTCGCAACCGCGAACAGTCACGGGTATCAACTAGTCAAAAATATTTATGCTCGTTATACTAATAGGTATATGTCTCAGATGCAAATCATACCAATTTATTATCCTTGTCTTAGCAGACAATCCATTAAGTAGGTACTGGAAGAGCAGACCAATCATAAAACAAAGTTGCTATTGAAAAAATAACAGATTGCAAGCGCAACTGTCGATGGGGGGGTCCTGGGTTCCAATCCCGGGTAGGTTACCATTGAATTTTTCTAATTTAGAATTTCTAGTAGTGACTCGGAGTCTGCATCTGTTCCCGGTACATGGCAATAAACTCACCACCTATTCCAGGGGACTTGACCGTAACTGGTGAAGCGTGGCAGTGTACTACACTCCTCTGCCTTATTCTTCGGGAATTACAGGCGTGATGTTACGTTTAACGAGTTTAGATCTATGAGATTACTATAAAAACAAATAGGATACACTAAATAGTGTACACTAGTGTTTATTATGATTTACGAGGACCCGGCCGACCAGCGAAATTATCGTGACGACCAGCCAAAGTTGCTGCAGTTGCTGAACGTGTGACATTGTTGTCTGCTCCTATTCGTTGCCACAGCAACGACACATCAAATGATAAAGTCCTACGATAAATCTATCTGGTTTTATTGTTATGGGACATGCGGATAATTAATGATTCACCTGTAGCGATGTAAGGAAATTGAAGTGCATCTTAGGTTGTGGCTCTCGCGATCTGCCATGTTTCATCAGT
>DWME01006892.1:0-13149 GCA_018244795.1 Parelbella ahira ahira
TCCACTGCTGGACATAGGCCTCCCCCAACGAGCGCCATCGCGCCCTGTCTTCGGCCTGTCGCATCCAGCATCTGCCTATGAATTGTTTACATAAAAATAATAATTTGTACATTTAAAGGTAATCTGTGCTCTTTGCCTAACTCGTAAGAGACTTGGCGTGAATATATGTATGTATGTTTTAAGACAATTATTGATATTTACAATTATTAGAATAATTGTTAAGAAATTAACAATTCTGTCAACGAATACTGAACGGAATAATTAGTCATCCGAATTGCTAAGCATTTATTCAATAAATAAAACAATAAATTTGTTAACTTTTATGTTATTATCGAAAAGGTTGAATTTACAGATTAATTGTAATGAAGCATAGACCTGATAACGATTATTAAACTCACTAATTAATCATAGTAATAGTTAATTTTTTATTGCATTTTGATTTTTACCTTCACTCATGCATTCATTTATTTAACCACTGGGTTACACGTTTGATTGAGATGTAAACTTATTTATACAAGTATGTATGTAGAAATGTTATATATAAAGTTATCTGATCATTAGGTCAAAATACGAATATGTTTAGACTGAGACTGGATGGTAATATATGGGTGGGCCCATGCTATATTGTTATTTTAGGCGTTTGCAACACCTGTTGTCGTGTTATGTATTATAAAATTATGTATCTGATCTATACTATACGTTGTCATCGATCTGACAGTATTTTTTCAATATTAAATACGTTATTAAGTTAAGGTCAATAAAATCTTACGCAACAAATAATATATCTCTAAATAATATATCTCTAATATATATAGCATTTGAAAACTCTACCTAAACCATATAACACTTTGATTAATGACTTGAGCGAGTACTAGGTGTGTGTGAAGGCAGCATAAGCTCGTACGAAATGACTTGAAGTCGCGTTATGTTCAAAAGGCTGCTTTATTCCGCGCTTGTCTGAATATTTGATATGGTAATGTCTTGTGCCATCTTGTTCGCTAATTATGGCTTTTGATACAGCTATTTTGTTATCACAATATGTTTAATTAGTAGGTTGTTAATTATTGTTTATTATTATTTATCATCACGCGAATACCTTAATGGGGTACGCAGAGAGCAAGTGATAAAAAAATCTCTACTCTTACAAATCTGGTGCTGCTTCCACAATCATCATTCGTTTTTAAAAATGGCGGACATCTGTATTAAAACTGTGTGTATTTTGACAAAAAAATGTAAATTGACATACTTATCAAGAAAAACGTGATTAAAACGATACACGTGAGAGTGATCCATAGTGCTGTTTACGCTATGTGAAACCCGTCCGCCAGCGCAGCAAAATATGACCTTAAGTGTTGACGATTTGCAAACGCGGAAATCATTTCATTCTTAGACGCGGGCCTCTTTTTATAAAGGTTTTTATAGAAAAGGGTTAGTGTTAGCGATAATGATATATTTTTTTGTATCCAACGCCTCGTAGTAGAAGTGCAAATATATAAGGGATATACGTACGTATTCATTGTATTAAATCTTCGCATCGGTGAACTTCATTGACTGCCTCGTTGGTCGAGTGGTTGCAAGCGTAACCTCTCATCAAGAGATCCCGGGTTTGAAATTTCTAATAGTGTCCGGTAGTTTGACTTTTTGTGCGGTATAATAATATTTTCCGGTATAATAATAATGTAATCCGATAATATTTACATACATTTACATAAAAAACCTATGTATGTGTATATACATTTATAAGAAAACCGCCGGCAACGTGACATCCAAACAACATCTCAAGGCAGCACTGCGCCGGAACGGGCTGACTTCATTTAAATTTCTATTAAAACTTACCCTCGCGCGCTGTCAAAGGCAATCACAATGTTATATGCACACCTCCCCTGTATTTGTATTTATTCGTTTATTTATTTTATTCCTGCTACGTTTCTTATGAACAAGTTCTGGAATAGCTTTCAATATTTATAGTCGATCTTAATAAGGCAGGTGGTAGCAGCCGGATGATATGTGAGGAGGATCGAGTGTTGCGGCCTTGGGAAAGACTATATTTAGCTGTGGAACGGAAAAGGCTGACTTGAGGATGATAAATATTTTGGCACATCATCATACTACTACTTACTACCGCTTATTTCTTCTACTACTGTCAGGTCTCCTTTCAGAATGAGAGGGGTTAAGGCCTAACAGTTATGCTGAATCATTATTTTTTCTTACCTATGGTTACTGAGCTTCCAATTTGCCGATTATATATTTATGTTTAATCTTTTCAACATTCGGTTTTTCAACATTTTAATTTGCCTTAAGTCAGATAGTGTTTTCTGTCAGAGAGTTAAAATTAACAGGTGTATTTACTATACAGTGCAAATCTCATTCGTCTACCTGCTACATTGAATCGGAAAACAATATAAATTTACTACAAGACAGAGGTGTGCCTGAGCCTTTTCTGTTGATAACTATTATTGTATATTCCTAGTTATAAAGAAGCGCATGTGAGTCTTGTGTGTTGTGCTACCAAATTCTAGTTAATTGATTATTTATCAGCGATATGGCTCAAGTAATTTATCTGATATTAAGGTATGTAGCACAGTAGGAGGAAACTACAGGTCGTGGGTAGGCCGAACCCGCATATACCAGCTATTACCTGGCCTCGTTCTCACGAACTTCCCAGACGGGCATGCCGTCTCGCTCGCACAAGATTCCCGCAAAATTAATTATCCAAGCCGAAAACCAAGTTTAAAAATTGATTAAAGCTAGCGTCGACCGCATGGCGTTCTAGCTGAGAGTTAGTTCGGTCGCAACACGGAAACGGCGAAGTTTCCAGGCGAGGGGCGAGGGAACCCCCACGCCTCCACTAGAAAAGGGGGCAAAAATGAGCCACGAGTTAAAGACGGATCGGGGAAGTTTAAAATTAGACCCGCCCGCAAATCCGTTCTTTCTGCGCTGGCTCGTATAACGTTACAACTGCACCTACTGAAATAAATAGACATGTAATACGAGTATAATAGTTCCATTAGCTGGTGAAACGTGGCAGTGTACTGTTCTCCTCTGCCTACCGTTATGGGAATTACAGGTGTGATTTTATGTGCAAGTGCATTTTAATGCAACCTTTCATCTTGTTGGGAAGTATCACTCGTGTGTCCGAGCGCTTAATTCGTTCAATTTCTGGGATTTTAGTTCCACATTCAAAGTTCAATTTTGAAATACCTATTCAAGATTAATTTGATTTGTTGATAGAAATGTTTATTTCTGTTTTTTGATAGTCAGTTAAGTCTGAAAGTCTGGAGAACTAGCTCTGTCTATGGAATGTAGGCATAAACTACGTCTTCTAAAGTAATATTTTTTTAAAATAAAACAAGTGTAATAACACTACTCTTATTTATTTCTCTGATGGTCATAGAGTATGCACAATTTCATCCAGCCATTTCCATCCACCTTCTTTGACACACTCAACGGGCTGCTCTGTTTTCCGTACTCAAAATAATTTTAGTAATTATTTGCTACGTATACGGAGAGGAAAAAACGTTTTACCACAAATCTGAGATTTCATAAACTGTTCACCATTTCTTTCGAATGTTTGACTTTCTAGAAAAATTTCAGACTATGTATGAAGGAAGAACAGATAGATTAAAGATTAGAATTAGAAGCCTCTTTAAATAATGCTACGGACTTCGAATGTGACTGATATTTAAATGACTTTTTGATTATTTCGAATACAACTCAAATTGCTTGAGTTATAGTCTATTTCGCTATCGTTATTTATTGTTCCGATCTTTGAAAGTCCCTTGTCTAGAACACTGAATATGGTTTGATTAAAATTTAATATTAATAACATTAGGTAAAATATAAATGTTTTGACTTTAAACTTACGTACGCAACAAATACAATGAGAAACTCGGGGGTAATATATTCGTGGCAGCCCGTCGAACCCGCGTTAGAAAATATAAATTGGAATTCATATATTTTAGTGCGGGTTTTGAAAAGTAGTTGGGCAGGGTCTAATTCCTTTAGTTTTACTGCCTTTTTGGGCTTTTTACCCTCCGACCCTGTTTTATAAGGGTCGCTGTTTGGTTAGGACCTTTTTTGCCTCCCTGAATAGTTCGAGTTTAGTTCCAAACGTAAAATTACGGTGTTTTTTTATTGTGCACAGCACTCGTTTTTGAGTTTCGAAGCGGCTGTTGCTGTCACATTTGAAAATGGTAGTAGTTACTGTTTTTATTTTGTGTCTAAGGGAGCGGTTTTTTTAACAGCATTATTTTTTAATTAGGATGCTTTTCTACGGTGTATTGTTACTGGTAGTTTCTGAAGATTACAATCGGTGATTCAATTTTTTATCTACAACAAGGCGCGTTTAAATGTCGCTCTTAATATCATACAGTTATTATAATAGAGTACGGGAGCCAGACTAAAATGTGTCCATCGAAAAAAAACAGAAAGCAAATGAGGCTACCTATCCCTTTGTCTGAAAAACAAGCAGTTCTTTTGTTGCGCATGCGTCAGTAGTGAGATAGAGAGAGATAAAGGTAGGGTATCGTAATCGTTTCTCTCTTTCTAACCATCGGAGGTTGTCGCTTACAGGCAGCCGCATGTCTTTCCTACTCTATATATAATATCTCCATGCTTAATATACGGAGCTGAAATGTCAAGGAATATGGTTTATGACTACTGTTCTGCTGGAACAAATTAGAAACTTAAAATTTTCGCATCGCGGTCTTTTTAAAGGAGAACAGTAATTTTAAGTTGGTTCTATGTATTAAGCATACTATTTGATGCCCAAATAGCTCATCACTATCAACTTTAACGTGTCTATTCCCATGAGAAAACACGCCTTGTTTCATACATTTCCACAGCGGACTAGTAACTACTTAGTGGCAAGCCCTTGGTCTTAGCTTTCCAAACCTAACTGAAAAGGTTTAACGGTTATTATCTGCGTAACGATAAAAACTTCCGGGGAAACGTTAGTGAATTTCCTAATAGCGGTCTTCTAAGGGCGAACATCCCTCAGCGTTGCAGATCATTTTGCGTGCTACTAACGTGGGAGAGACTTCCAGCGCTTAAAATATACGCGGTTCGCACGGGGAAGTACCTCAGCTATACCTATTTCTAATATGAAAACATTGTTGTTAAAATGTATTACCTATATTTAGGTCTGAAGGATGTGGTAGTATTGACCTGTAAAACAATGGCGACCAGTTTAGTGTTTAGTAGTAGCGTCGAGTCTGTGACCTAACTGTGAACACATGATTAAATAGATACTCGTATGTACCGGCTTAACTCACGTGCGTTTTTTCGGGATAATCCGACTAGTTTCGGATCTGTACGAGGTCCTTTCTCGTGCGCTCCCGCCGTTTGCAGCCAGTCCGAAACTAGTCATATACATATATGTATATAAATATAAGATTTGCTTGTGTAACAATATACATATAATGTTATATATGTATATATATATATATGCTTGTTTAAAGGTACAGAGAGATAACTGTGAACAGGTCAGATACGGTCACTACTAATTGCAGACGTTACTAACATGTCACTAGACTGATGTTACTAACGATTGCATTTGTGCTGTTCTGTTAACAATTAATACTACCTATGAAAATCTTATTAACAAGTTACTATAAGTGGTCTAACTAATACTAGCCCATACTAGCGGTATTTCCACACTGCTGTTGTGGGTCAGCTGCATATAACCACATATTAAGGAATCTATTTACATATGTACAAAAAACAATACAATATAACGCAGTTAGCTGTTATAAAAAAAACATAAATAGGTATGTTATATTATTCTTTAACAATTATTATAACGGTTATGTTCGAAATAAAAAAAAAATCGAACTTTTTCCGAGCGCTCCAAATAGTTCACGTTTTAAGTTGAAAATGTAAAATTACACGAGTTTTACGAAAAGTTCTTTCGGCGAGTTCCCGTTTTGAATTCGAATAACGCATTTCGTACATTCGTTTTTGCTGGTTTTTGGGAGCGAATGGAATTTTATAAATGGAATTCATATTTTAAACTGCAAAACTCATCTTGTTTAAATTTATTTGATATTTTTCGTCTGTAGTTTAGTTGCATTGAGTTTTATATAATATTTTTAGAAACAGAATATTATTGTGTACTAAGTGAATTGATGTACCAAAATGTTTTGTTACAATTTGAAATTGAATTGATACAAGCATTGTATATGTTACGATATATGTACCTACATATATTTTACTAATATCTCTATGTATCTATTGTCTTTGTATCTAAATATATCGGTTTAGATTTGGGGGTTCAATAATTTATAACAATCTTTAACACCTTTTATGATAAAGGAAGGTGCCTATCAGTGAAACGGTAAATGGGTTGATGATGATGTCACTGATAAAATATGCGTGTTATAAGCGCTGGTTCAGTGTGCAACAGCGCACCGTGTAGCTCGTTCCACTGCTCATGGGTTCAGTACAATTTAGCAATAATACAATATTCTGCGCCGCTATCCGATCTAAATACATTAGGAGTGAAGTTAACAACGTTATGTGCTTACAGAAAATTACTGACAAAGCGACTGGCGCGGTTGTTGTGTACAGACAATTTATAGCTCCGCTCCCGAACAGCGCTGGGCAGGTGGCGGCTATGCGACCGTTTGTTACCGACGCTGCGTGTCTTTTACACGTATATCACGTACTGTTCAGATTTTTCTAGTACGCAGCCAATTAGTACAATAATTGAGTAATAATAAAGTTATATTTGTATACTTCAGTTAATACAGTTGATATGATAGCAATTATATTAGTAATTATAAGTATATTGAGACACCTTGTAATCTTGTAATTGATTGGATAAGCGACTGATTGTTTTAATTAGTAATTACATGACATAATATAACATCACGCGTGTATTTCCCCGAGAGGGTAAGCAAAGGGGTGCAGTATACTCCCACGGTTCGCCAGGCTGTTTTCCTCTCAGATGTGAGCGTTAAGGTCATTTTATGACGCTGATCATCTGTAATTTTGCATAATTATATGTTTGTGAGGATTTTTCACCGTGAATTCTGTACGTCGAGTTCAATTTATGCGAGGCCTCAGAGAGTCGGCATGTCATCGGTAAATCGTAGCACTGTTTATTCTCCCGATGCGGGAACTATAGAAATTAGCTGAATTAATATCAGACAATTACGCTTCCTTTTCGTAATGAGGCCGCGAGATTTCAAGGAGCGAGGGCGCTCAGATTTTATATTGCGTGTTGGGGAGAGAGTGGGCGTTAGAAATATACACTCACGTGTGTGTAATATATTGGAAATAGTATACACAATTAAACATACAAACTAATCGCCTGTTTCTCCTCTAGATAGGTAGAAGAAGTAATGTACCCCCAGTTACGGTATATCTCCCTTCAAGGAAGATTTGGTGAGCCTATTGATATGCGCCGGGTACAAATCCTTATTCTGAGCTATTACTAGGAATTTCAGGTTAAGAAAACTCCATAGTAGCCGACCCGGAGATCGAACCCAGGACTCTCGAGCAATCGTGCTTGCTAACATTCAAACACTGAGGCAGTATTTTGAAATAGTTGAGTACAATACGAAGAATATGATGAAACGGAGTTGTTTAATTACAAAATATATTATTCCATGGTTCAGTAGACACGGGGCTGGAGGGAGTGTAATGCGATATTAAATTTTTTCAATCCTCGTACACAAGAGAAGTTTATAATTGCTTCGCACAAATTCAGAAAACGGAGCCTTTCAAGTATCTAAAGTCAATTCGAGGCATCTCAATATGAAAACTCGTGCTCAGAATACGAAGATCTCGAGCCGAAGTTGAATTTAAACATGGCACAAGTTCCATTCGTGAATTAAGGAAACTTGGGGCGAATTTGCACGTATTATCTTTTGTAACAAGCGCTTGTGGCGCTGTTGCTCTGGCGTATCGGAAGTAGTACGTTGTGTTGTAACTATCGGCTGGCCCGTTGGACCTGGTAAATGTAGGCCCGTTCGCAGAGTTGGAGGTCGTGGGATTGGTTCACACTTGTTACAAATTATTTATCTAATGAGTCTAAAAGCAAGATTTTTTTATGCAGTCATTAAATTAATTGAAATAATTTATTTGACTATACAATACAATAAAATACAATTATTAGAAAAATACAAGAGAGACGATACAACTTTTAGGGCATACTAAAGGCGTTCTTATCGTTAACAAGCGACTCCTGCCAGACAACCTATACTGATATCATTAGAAATATTATAAGGTAAACTATTTAATGATTACTCATTTTATTCCAAACGAATAATATTAATATCATAGCGTAAATACAGGTGTGTACATTTTAGTGACGTTTATTCTATTTAATTGAACCATTCATTTCTTTGTTATAAAATGATCGTCGTCATCATTATCATCACGCCTGTTATCGTTCCTTGGCTAAACAGGGATCTCTTCACAAAATGACCATGAAATTATATCATACACTTAACATGACATTCTCTACATGAAGCTTATAAAATTACATTCAATATATGCACATGTGTATGTATAATGCCTTGTGAAATGTTCAAGATCTGGATGTAGCGTCGCGCCGACATCTTGCGCGCTGGATTCGAACTCAAATTTTAACATGGCGCCCAAGTTTCTCAATTTGAAAATTAGTCGACTCGATGCGAATTTCAAAGCACAAATATGGTTAAGAACTAAGAAATGTCAGTGTATGACTTTGTTTTAATACAATATTTATTCGGATTGGTCAGTTGGTTCGTGGTTTGGCTAATTTGGCTACTGACGCGGCTTTAGGTTCGAATTCTACCTGTCGAATAAAATGAATCAATGGACACACATACGTACATTTGTGTGAGTACAAGTATTTGGGATATCGGCACACGCTTCGACTAATTTGGGTTGAGGTAGCTGTGTGTGAAGATATCCCAATATATCTTTGTTATTGCTTTTTCTGTGTCTATAATGCTTTTAAGCTCGGTGATGCGTTCTTGAAAAATAAAGAAGAATACGCATAGCATGTATAAAACTCGCCGACGCATGTAATATACGTTTAATTAAGAAGGTACAAAATATATGCTAGGTACAGATTACACAAATGTGCACACATGTATGTAGTAATCTGTATTTCAATTATACATACATATAAAAAGTGAAATAAGCTCCGAGGTGTGGTACAACGAGCAGGTGCGCGAACGAAATTTTCATGCCACAACTTTACCTGTAATCACAAAATATATTCACAACTTCTAACTGGATTTAAATAGTAATAGCTGGTAGGGATGGTGAATTGTAAGTATCGATATATACTATCGTGATCAACTATCAATATACACTATTTATATTATACCTACTTGCCTTCCCATTTAGCTGAATATAATTTACATTTAACGAATGTAAATAATTGACTATAAACGTGAATTGTAGAAATCAGTTTAAACTATTAAAAAAGAATTACCACCCTAAATATAATAAAAGAAAGAAAAAGGTTATCAAACACTTATTTGCTTACGACATTGACATAAGGTTGGCAAATAGTGTAAAAAATAAGGTTGCCAAAACATAATGTGTTTAATAAAGAAAAAAATTTGTAGAACACTATATTGTTCTTGATGTCCATAAAATTAGGGTTGACAAAAGGTGTCATAAATATACACCAAGTTCAAGATGACACGTGAATTTGCAACCTTTTGTGAGGAGACCTTCCCGTGTTCCTACAAGATGAATTATATGGTTCAAGTGTCCTTTTAGCCATTGTCTCTCGCTGCTATTGTGGTGTAATGAATTTGGTTCAATGCTTTCATTTTGTTCTAGATGATACTTGAATTTATATACCTAATGCTTAAGAATTTCCAAATATAACGAAACAGTAACATAATAGAGTTTTGTCACTACCACAGTCGAATGTTTTATGTCTAAAGTGCCATTCAAAGTACAAACATGACGGTGTGAATGCAGCTACATTTTAAAGGTTTAACAGGAGCTAAATAAGTAAAAGTAGGTACATGTGGTTCTCATGCATATTATGTTTAATGTAAACCAAAATGTAGAGTTTTACATAGATTATAAGACAGTTGACTACGAATTGTCCTTACAATTATAATATTTTTATGTTAAAATATTATATTTAATTTCTTTTATTCATTTCATCTACTTCTATAATGATGACAATATCTATAACAGTTGTTAGATATTTAATCGATACTCGTGTATTATAATAAGGATTTTATTATCGATACTATAGTGTTTAAAGGTCAATCTCTACTCCCCCATAAAGACTGACATTACGCATTCCCTACGCAACGCAATTTATTCAATTTGTTCACATTGCACTTCTCACTTGAGTGTGGCGCCATCTTGCAGTAATTTGTTTTGGATTTAGAACTGTACAACATTACCAACTACCTTCATAGTTTTTTACTCTTGATACTATAGAATGAATAGTGAGATGCATTTAAAATTGGATGTAGTAACAATATAATATAAGTATGCCAAGACAAATCATATACAATCATCTGATTTTTAACAAGACAGGGCCTGTCACTTTTGTATACACTTACATTCAAAATACATAACTATATTTTTGTAACTAAAGACAAAACAAATATTCGTGGTCAATAAAAAATATTTTTCTTGGGTGAGAATCGAACCCAAAATGTCAGACTAAATGCATACTAACTAAAGTAATTTCGTGGCCAAATTGATAGCCATTAAAAAGTTAAACAATGACAAGCACAAATTATTTTTGCATCGTATTAAACACAAGTCGTCGCCCTCCTCTATATAACAACTGACAATTTAATACTCAACTCAATTTAAAGTTTGAAATTCGAATGCTTTTATCAAAGACGTCGCTGCCGCCATCTTGGCTGAGTGTTTGAATTCGTGTTTGTTTGAATTCGTGTTTGTTTGAATTTTAAATTCAGAACAAGAGGGATGTTTGATGTCTCAAGGGGAGAAGCGAGGGTAGGATTGAAATGTAAATGTGTTTGATGTCGAGTCTTGGTGTTTACTTGGATGTTTCGTGTGAAGTAAAACGCATAGTATGATATAGTAGGGTCAATCAAAACATATTACACTACTTGTATTAAAAAATGCTTCGCATGAAATTATTTGCAAGTGTTCTTGTACAAAACTGAGGTATTTTAAACTTAATTTACTACTACGAATCAGCAATTTTTTTTTCTATCGCAAAGCAGATGCGAGTATTAGGTATAATAATTTTTAAGTTTCGAACGGTTTTGACGATTCATGTTACGACTATCTTTTAAACAAATTATTGGCTTATACATATATGTGACATTTATTTACACCAGTGTATACCGCAAGTACAGAAACAAATATCAATTTACCACAAATAAAATACCGATATACGAAGAACAAGTCAAAATTTATGTACATTTAAAAACATTGTTCATACCAGTTTTCTTAGTATTAGGTTCAATCACCATACGTTTTGCGATAATAATGAAGAGCTTTAATATTTTTAACCATTTTGAACTATTAATGTGCTGAGGTAATTTTAAAACACGTCTTCTACCAATCACGCGTATTTGTCCAGCCCAACGCGCGACGCACCTGACTCAAACAATAATATTCCACCGGATTAAAACTTGGAACGCAAAACCAATCTCGCCGAGTTCCTATTCCAAACGCTTCCCGGATACACGGTTCCTTCAGAGAGAAGTAAACAAAATTTCTGCAAGGATATGAGGCGCCCCCAGGGGGAAGGGGGACTAGTTAGGTTTTTTGCATGTGTACGTATTGACATAGTTCAATTGAAACAGTATTTTCATTATTTTTTATATGAAGATTTTAGTAATATTGTTGTTAATCTATCTAATTAGTGTCAACCTTATAATTTGATAGTTACGAAATTTCAAAGCATACATATATACAAAGGTTTAAGTACATATAACTATTGCTTGCATAATATGCGATTTAAGACTACTTGTAAAGGTATTACGAAATAACAATTTTCAATGTGACTATGTATTACTATTCAATGAACATAATACTTCATATTTTCAGGTTAGTATATATGTACGTTATTTGGCTAGAGTTTATCTACTATATTGTTGACTTGTTGGGTCCCTGATTGGACTGATTGATAACCGGGGAGTTTTAAATACTATACCTACATATATTAAACAAATACTAGTGTGATCGTGATATTTCTTCCGTGTCGAAATTTTAAATTATTTAAGCACTCGATTTATGTACTTTTTGGTTACCACAGTGAAGCTTAGATTGAGATTTGGATGTGACTTGTCAAAATATAGGCAAATGACAATGATATCTACTGTTGATTGATATTTTAATTGTTTGCGATCGACATACTGTTAGTTGTGCACTGTGGCGCAGTGGAGATGGCGGGTTATTTTTACGTGTGTGCGTGAGGGTGTTTAAGTTTTTTAGCGCGGGGGGTTTTTAGTGGCGCAACGATCGTTATTTTAATCTGCGCGGTAATTCCGAGCCGCTCTCGTCTAATTGCGTTCGGCTGCTTGGAAGCTCCTTGGGCTGCCAATGTATTGGTTGTTGCTTATTAAATTACGTCACGCTTATTGTGTCTTATAATTAAATCGATGTGTATCTGTTTGTGAATATCTTAATTGAAATTTTATTTGGAGTCTGTCTTGGTGTGTGTTATGGGAATGTATGTAGTTGTGTTGTCCTATTCTATTAATTAATTACGTCAATTGTAATTTTTTATAAAACTGTATGTTTACTTAGAAAATTAGGAACGATTATTATGACCGTATTGCGGACTAATTTGAATGTTTCAACTATTTTATAACCATCACTTTTTTAGTTAACTTAGTGAGCAGGTACATCTTTGTCGATCATATAGTAAGTATAACTATAAAACACGATAACTATATTATAACTGTTATAATTGAGAGTAGTTAAACGATAATACTAAAGGGTATAAATCGTTATACACTTATTTATCCTGCATTTGTACTCACATTGTTGTAATAAAACGAAGAGCCACAATATCTGCCACAAACCATCATAGCACGTGAGCATCCCACCACGTGCCCACTAAGAGAACCTTAAAAAATCAAACAGCCGGCCCGTTCAGAAACCGAACAGCAAAAACCGGTGCATCTATTCTCATTCGTTGCTAAGTATCCCTCCCCTTTTTTCACCCTAAGAATGCTGTAAGGCGGATCG
>DWME01006893.1:0-13147 GCA_018244795.1 Parelbella ahira ahira
GACCGGGATTTGAACCCAGAACCTCCCGATTGGCAGTCACGCTTGCAACCACTCGACCAACGAGGCAGTCATGAAGTGTGTTTTAAGACTAATTTTCACTGTTTATAGGTTTTATATCTATATGGTCACTAGATAGTTTTATGACTACGAAGTCCAGCCTGTATCCGGTTCTTCGTACAGAACAGCAGTGTAAATACACGGAATGGCGAAATGCCAAGGCGGTGGTGTCTACCCAGGTGGGTAAGACAGGTTTGCCACATAAATCTGTAAAAAGCGTGATACATAGTCGCGCAGTAAGACACACGAGTGATGTGCGGGATATGTTCATGTGTGTGTATCATTTTAAAAATAAGAAATTCTTGTGAATCGAAACACTACAGTAATTTAAGGTCCGAAATAAATCGCCTTATATTTCGGTCACGTCCGCCGTCGTGACAGAGGATACATCACGTTGAGATAAAAGCCCTTGGTATCGTTGCCGGGGCCCACTCACGATTGAAAAAAAAGTCCTCGAACGTTTTTTAGCACTTAGCGCGGATGCGTCTGATTGAATGATATGCGCTGATGCAGTGATTGGATCATTGTAGCTATGTACATATGTGTTACGGTTTTACTTCACAATCAGCCCACAACTTCTGTATCCTGTTGTTATCTCGTTTGTAAGTGTGTAGTCAATTTTTTTTTAATTAATTGTTCAGATCAATTATTTGTTTGAAATTTTTGCATTTGGTATCAGACATCCTGAATGCCTGCATAATTAATAGAGTTTTAAGGACAGGCGATAGAAAACTTAAAGAAGAAAACGTTTTTCTGGATCATTGGAATGTCTATTAGCTTTGAAACGTACAATCATTTATTTAAATACTAAGGTATATATAATGACAACGTTTCTTAAAGAAATACGTAGATTTTTTATTTTATTTTTATTGATACCTAATCGTCTAAAAACACCCAGTAATATTCAAATGTATGATAATACAATATTTATTTTTGTCTTTCATTTACTGCCATATAATTATAAACGGTTTTTTATATTCCAATGTAAAGCGTGGGAAGCAGGTAAATTGAGAAATTAGACTTTTTATTGCATCCTCAGGCAACTTCAAATAGAATTTCAGTTATATTTTAATATAAGTTATTACATTTGGCGACCTTCATTATAAACGTAAAATCACGCCTGTAATCCCCGAAGGCGTAGGCAGAGGGGTGTAATACACCCATACGTTTCACCAGCTACGTTTAAGTCCCATGGAATAAGCTGTGAACCTATTGCCATACACCGGACACAATTCTAAACTCCGAGTCACTACTGGAAATTCTAAATTTAAAAAATCCAATAGTACTTTCATTATAACTAATTTCAAATAAATCATTTAAACTTAAACCTTACAGCATCTATGGCCCACTTGTTATTTGAGTTTGTATATTAGTGCGCCAGGTCCTCAAAAGTAAGCATAACTACTTAAGCGTTATTTTAAAGAACAACATATCCCTTCCAAATTATTTTGATCGTGCGGTCGAGCAGGTAGATGGAATGAATAATTGTCTAAGAAAAGAAAAACGAATTTGCATATCGAAGCCAAGCCATTTAAGCATTCCGTTGGTAACCTTTAAGTCATCCAATCATCTGTCGTGTTTCTATACTTATATAGAGCTCTAAGCGTTATGTAATGTAGAGTTTTAAGCATTATACATTCATCAATACTGTTGAATATTAAAAATTTACGTGGAGGTACACGATGGTGATAACCAATTTTTATGTAAATAGGTACCAGTCATCAGTAATTACAAGGAACAGAGGAAATAAATAATTCGACGAACTAACTAAATGATGTAACTTTTATAAGCTTCATATTTTAAAACACAAGTTTGACTTAAACAAAAATAGTCTATGTCGTCACTTGTAAGTCACCTTCTATAATTATAACTGAGGAGTGGCCGACATAATATATAAAAATATTTAATAGATGTTTACTAAATTAGTTAAATTTTATCTAATCATGTTCGCGTGTTAATTTGTTATTTTGTTTTCCAATCGCACACTAAATTCAATCTCTTCATATAATTAACATTTTTTCCTGGCTCTGATGGAAGAGATATATTCTAGGGATAAGCAGCGACACCGTATATTTTTTTAAAAGATTTTGTCCATTGTTATTTCATTCGTGTACAAAATTGTTTAATAAATAGACGAAACCTATCACATTTCAATCTACCAAGATCAAATAAAATCATTCATCGATCATAGCTCGGCTATATGAATAAAAATGTATGAAATTTTTATCTATCAAGCTCAAATAAGATCACACATAGTTACGTAGCTCTGCCGTACATCTATAAATGGAAAAAGCAGCGTCGCCATTACTCCTCGCGCCTTTAAATAGGCATCACCTAGAGAAAAAGGAGCTCGGCATACAAGAATAAGCTGCTAATAATTTATTCTAGTGTGAGTTATATGGTATTAAGTTTAGGTGGGCGTTGGGCCTGCTATCTGCGGACACGAGGCTGAGTTACAGCCGGGAGATATGGCGGGCGACTGTTCGGAGACGCGGCCAGACGATTATACACCTTATGGCTATAGATATAAAACTTCAATGTCCCGATTTATTATTTAAAGTTTTTACCCGCTAATGTGTAAGTGATTTTCTGTTTTAAGTGTACAGGAGTAAGGTTGAATGACGTTTTGTACATCCAGGTGGAGCTTCACACCGGACGACTGGAATGCAGCCATTTTGACTTCTCTAACTTTTAGACAGTATACCTACCTACTTATATATATGTTAAGACTGTTTGCTTAGCTTCTATTCGTTTGGCAGAATGCTTTAAAATTTATAACAGTAATGTATGCAGTGTAACTCTGATTTAATTTCCATTTGAATAAATTAATGTAAAATAAATTATTTAATGGTGTTTAAATAACAGTTACAGATACAATTTCAAATATGTCTACATAGACACGACGCCATATGTTCCTACACATAAATTAATTTTATGTTTAGACAGAATTTTTATTGAGCATTTTAATAAAATTTACATTTGTATTATAGAAAACCTAGTTAGCTAGCAAATAAATCGCTGCTATTACCATATTAAGTAATAATATCAATCTTTATCTGCTATGGTCTTATTACCTAGACAAAATATTAAAGATTATTTAGGACTTACCCCCACATATGTTTACTGTGTACGTAAGAATATAATTAAATCACTTGAACTTTAAATTAAACTTTTATCAAAATGTATCGCATTTATAATCTCTACTCTCGTGTAGATGCGGGCTTTGTATACTAAGGCAAGTGCACAGTGGAACGATTTTTTGAAGACTAAAATGATCTCAACAGGTTGGCTCTAACACAATAGTCTCCAGACGTATATTTAAGTATCCTAAAATAAAACAAAGAACAAAACAAAACACTAGGCTTTTGTGTACGGCCGCGTTCGCAGAAGATTGTTTGTGACGCAATAAAAAAAACTTAAAAAATTGTTTTTTTTTTATAACACATTAAATAACCCTTACGGGCCCAAGCAAAAAATTCCGTTGTTTTGATATTTTCAATGGGTTAACTTGCGCAACGAAAATAATGCCCACGAAAAAGGAAATGCCGTAAGAAGGGCCAATTTTTGTAAAGGTTCAATAGCGCCTTTCTGTTATGTCTTGCGAATATAATCAGGACCCCGCAATGTTTGCCCTTGTCCGAGAAATTTTATTGCGCCGTAAACCACTAAAAAGTACCTCAGCAAGAATGTTACAAGGAAGAAAGGTGTTCTGAGCCATTAAGCCTGTTAAAAAACAAAACGTTGAAAATTATTACACCTTGAGCGGTGCATAAAGAAAGTCTTTCTCTCATTGTTTGGCTGCGTTCTGCTTTAATTGCAACAATAATCGTTATGAGAGTTCTGTCACACATATCTACAGGTGAGTTATGGCTCTGTTTTCTAAGGAGCACAGGCATTATTTTTGCTAAATAGTATAATGTTGTATTTTTCACTCAGTGTGGTAGTATTGTCGAGGGCAATCGGGTGATTTTGTTATTAATTCTGGTAAATTAAGATGAAAAGTTATTATTTTTAAAAATAAAAAAATATGTACTTATTTTCTATATAAAATTAAAAAAGTGATTTTGTGTATAAACATATTTGTGAAATGATGTTTAATAAGCAGTTCTGGCAGCCTTGTGAATACATGCTGTGAGTAATTTCCAGTAACCTACCTATAATAAATAAGCATAATTATCGACCAATTAAATTTTTTTTCGTTATTAATACATATAATTAGACACGTTAAGGTGAAAAACGAGCTTAGTGACATGCTATTGGAGAGGCCATGTTCAGCAATGGACCGAATTCAGTTCATGATGAAGTGTAGCAAATCGAGTAGGTAGCTACTTTCTCGGACTTGCTTTCAGAGGAACTACCACTACCTAGTATAACTATGTAGGCAGATTATTATTTACTAACGGACGAGAGATTTGAATGTGATATCTACCAAACGGTAGGAAATCATTTGTGAGTAATCTCAGGAAGAGTCGATTGTTGTGTCAGTTGTTGATTTTACTATCAATACAATGAAACGGCGATAATTTATTACTACAGCATAATATATAAAAATCGGCCATAAACCTAAATATTCATGAAAAATAAAGACTGTTAAACTAAGAAAATATTATCTAATATACCTACCTACCTAACAAATTCCCAACTTTTTAGTGTCCACAAAATAGTTATAAAGTTGAGTAAATGTCGACCTAACATTTGCATATCTGGCAACGCCACAGCCGCTTAATGGCCGACAATGGGCGCCACATTTCATAATCATCTCCTATTTTGACCGGCCGCTATCGGGAGCCCCGGGCGCGGACGATATATGCACGCTGATTTTGATACTGTGAAATAATATTTTGTAACAGGTTAATGATACCTATCCTTTTATTTACTAGTCAGTAATATATTTTTGTTGAAAAATTCTACCTATCACTCTTATCAATTATTTAAGCGAGACTTATATTAGGTATAAATTAACAAAAATATAACAAGACAAAATTCAAGAAAGCGGATTTTATTCAGATTTGATTGTTTTATTTGATTATAATTTGATTTATTATTATAATTTGATAAATATTAGATTATAATTTACCCGTCAGTAACCAAAAAATTAGTAAAACAATCTCAGAAATAATTTTGTGAGATCAATGTTCCAGTTAGTTCAATTTTACATAGGTTGTAATTATGTATAGGTATATTAAATCGTCACATCATGTCCTTTACGGGATAGGTAGACAACATCAAGCGCCATAGTTATACCTACATATCTCTATCCTTACCTGACGTGTTACTTCAACAGCTTAAACGATATAAATTAGTTATACTTACAGCGTCAAATGCGGCGTCCTTAACTAGAAAATCCTCCAACCATCATTATCGCACGTTTGTTCGACGTATCGGGATCACAATACGGCTGCCAAATGCGATCGGACTTACGATCGCGTCACTTTTAATACGCCCTTCATGAGGGCACTAATAGGGCCTAATGGTCCCCTCTAATGAAATACGATTTGAATCCTTTGAGCCCTATAGGACCGTAATTTGCTTCCGCGTTCCCTATTATCACTTCCTACATATTTATAAGCAATGTTACATCGTAGGTGGCTTTGTGTGAAGTGACAGAAACCCGGTAACAATGTTTGTAAAACATTTCAAGAAATGTACACCAGTGACTTGACAATATTTAGTCTTGAACTTCGTTGTAGATGATATCGTTGGCGATAATAAGAACTTTATGGATGATTTGGCTTTATAAGATATTTTGACAAACTAGATTGTTTTCACCGATTAATAAAGTCATTTGCAACCCAGAAAATAAAATTTTAAAATCTATAGCTATTGCTATTTCCCTTGTTCATATTAGGTTAAAGCAAATTTCAAATATAACTGAATAACAATTTAAACTAATTATTTACGATATGAAATAAACGTAATATGTAATATAATTCGGTTATAATTCTAACTCTCAACTCCATTATTCCAACTTATTTACACTCAATAATCCAATAAAACCCTCTCATGTGTAAGTCAACTTTACATGAACGAGAAAACCTGACTATCTTCAACGAGTAGCATACAATGGGTTATAAACAACAAATGTACTGTTTACAATAAATGCAAATATGTAGATCTAGGGACTATTGGCGCGGAATCGGTATTTCTTCCAATGGGAATAAGGGCTGATTTCGCGTAAAGAAATTGTGAGATGTTTTCATTGTTACTATTATGCAATTGTTCAGTGCTTATCGTAGAAAATTCAGACTTTGAATTTAAGTGTACAATGATTTAAAATACGCCTTCAATTCGTAACGCAAAATATTATTAGCCGTTTTCTTATAGTAGAATAATATTTATTTTATATTGATTTGTCTGTTTTTATGTTTTGACATATTTTGAGCTCGACTGTTTCTTTGATTAGAAATTAGAATTGTGTTTATTCAGTTACTAAAAGATCTTGGAACATATTAGACAATTTATTTATTTATTTGGCTAATCTATACCTAGATTACAAAGAGTGGACTTAATGCCTGACAATATTCTCTACCACTCAACCCAGGGTGAGAGACCACGGCGAGATTATGCGATAGAAGGTTGTAATTGGAGATTTTATTCTGTCTTTGGAAATGTGTTCCGTGTACACAGATATAAATGTTATGGAGCACAGAGCAGCCCGTGACGAGTCATTACACTTAATAGAAGGGTCATTCGCGGACGCTGTCAGCCCCGATGGTGGCGCTTGTAGCCGACATGTAATAGTTGTAACACGAGTTAGTGTAACTCATTACGCGTTATTTTTTGTTCTATCTCATCCACTACTGCGTTTAATTAAAATTGCACGTATTAACTTTTGTTTGCACCGTACTAATGTATGTAAAACAGATTTTGATATGATAACAACGTGTAATTAGTGATTTGTTTACTTTGTGAATTATCACACTTTAAAAAGTAGTTTAGTAGTGAGTTGTAACATGTTATAAGAATTTTATATTTAATACTATGGGCATATAAAATATTAAACAAGTACTATGTTCATGCTGTAAAGAATAACAATGCGCTCTGAAGATATTATGTATGGAAAACAATTTCTCGCTTACTTTGCGCTTAGCGGCAAGGGAAATATGCAGGCATAATAGATAAGGCTTTGCTGGAAGTCGTCTTAACGGCTTTTGTTTCCGAGAAAATACACACTTTTCATACGAGCTCAACGCGATGCGCTGGAAAATTTGCTGTAACGGGGTACTTTATAACAGTCGTAATTGCTTAAATTGCGTTATCAAATGTAGAGAGACGTGAAACTAATCCGTTTTGGAACTATTACAATAATTTACAGGTAATATAGAGTTTAAAGATTGGGCCACGTTGCCCCATCATAGTTACCGTCACATTATGTTTACATACCCGCATTACATTTGAGAAAGGCGATCCCTTGCGCTCTTAAAATTTATGTTACTCGTTCTCTATCTTTTAGGTATTAATGTGTTACGATGTAAAGGTGTTTGGCTTTCAAATATCTCACATATTTGATGAACTACATAACACGTTGTTCTAGCCCTCCTCATTCTATGAGGAGACCCGTGCGCAACAGTGGAACCATAAAAGGGTCGATGATGATGATACAACAGGTAGGATATAGATAGCTTATATACACGATATATACGAGAATACATTATTGCTATGAGTTCCTGAAATCATGATTAGAACTAGGTTTTAAGTAGTTTATGTAGTTTATGTAACTTAGCCTCCATTAAATTCAAATACAATGGTATATTAGCTGGTAATAGAACACGTTACTGAATATATTTACACATAGAATCACCAAACGGCGTGAATTGGTCTAAATGTACCGACACGGTGATAGCAATTCGATTCTGGAGCAAAGTACGTAAGCGATTTTAATGGCTCTCGTAGCCAATCAGAGTTTTATTTACATTCGAGTGCGCGGCCGTGCGCGGAACCAAATTAAAACCTGCCGCTATTACAATTGGCAATAAGCAATCTCTTATCCGCACACATCTCTATAGGCCTTTTAACATAAACGAAGTGCGCGCGGCCGCGGGCGGCGAACTAATCTCCATAACTTTAATCCCTTAACCCTCCGCAGTACCAGGAATCCAATCAAACAGTACAAGCACCCCCCTCCGTTCGCACCCCCGCCGCCGCTCCCCTCCCGCGTCTCGCCTACGCAGCCTGTCCCGAGTAATTATCAAAGCTTTAATGACGTCATAAATCGAGTGTATAATCTAATCTGGAAAAGCCCCGGGCTCCAGCGCGCGGCTTAATGGTGTGAAAGCTGCCTTATCTCTCGCCATGTGTGAATAGAGCTTTATACGCGGCTGCCTGAAAGCTCGCGCCGGGAAACTTTGGAAAAATATGTCGTAGAACATTCGAGATAAGAATGTGGGACGTGAAACGCTTTCAAGTTTAATAGAAAATCGAACATTATCGTAAAAGAGATGTCTTTACTAACAAATTCTTTGAAAGCGTACATATCCATACTTAAGTACCGCGCAAACTCTATTGAGATACTTTGTAAAAGGATTATCACAGGAATATACGCAGGATAGCATCTATGTCCCATACTATATTACTTACCAATGCTATTATCTCAAACGCGGAAGTTTCCCATAGTAGGCATTATAATATAATACCTATTCAATATGAAATACTACGGGTAACATAAAAGAAAAAATATATTTCATCAAATTCTTTCATGAGTTTCTTGTGATGTATGGAGCGACGGATGGGTTTCGAAAGTAAATTCAACAGTAATCACCGTAAATGGTGCAGTTTAAAAATACTAATTGTTTTAACCACGAATAAAACTGTTCACTTTATAGAATCACTGATGACATTGCCATTTCTCGATAAAAGGTCAATCTCTCTGTAACCAATTGATGATTACACATAATGGTTCAAGCTGGACTGTTAGTGCCGCCGGTCTTTGGATGCTATTATTGAATTACACGCCACATCCAATTCGATATCTAGTGTGAGAGGCTCGTACGATTGCGTACAGTTTTATAGCTATCGATTCGTTATCGACCACAGTCAACGCACATTCCCTCGAGAAATCTTATACAACTGGTTGTTTTGCTAGAAAATGTACTCGAAAGTGGACATACTGTGGAAGTGTGAAGATCGACATGAGCGTTATTTCTCATACGATTTGTTTTATAACAGTTGTTGCAAGAGGCGATTCATTTTTAACTAGCCGTTGATTGCGCCGGATCGAATCGTGGCGTTTCTCACGTTTTTGTTTCGTTAACCTTTCGTGTTCGCGTTTTGCCGGACTAATCGATTGCTGTCGATTCGTTTCAAGCTTGTCGAGATTTTGTTATAATGTTTAGCTTATTTCGGTGTTCGCACAATATGATGTTTCAGATGTTTCACGTGGATTAGCAAATTTTGTTGTTGATGAATTTATATGTTTCTATATAACATAGCAAATAACTAAAAGCAAAAACTTAGGGTACTTTTAACAAATATATTTAAAGAAACTTGATTAGCGCGTTTAAATCTGTTTTCATCAAACCATGCAGGTAATTACACGAGTCTAATGTTAAACTGATATTAAAAAACATTGTGGCTTAAAACAAGAGCACGTCCGCCACCAGACCCAGAAGCTAAAAATAATTGTGTATACTGCCTACTTATAGATGTGACCGCAGCCCGTAAACGTTTATTTAACTATGACTATGAGTGGTATTCAGCCATTATCCTAAAATTGTGTGCGATCCCCCGCTTGGCGGTAATGAACGAATAAATTGGGCCCTTCTTGTAAACACCTAGCGTGATACCGCGGGCCCACTGTAAGGGGTAAGTGGATTTTGGTGTCGTGCTAAATCTCTACCCTGTACACTTTATCTGTATCGCAATGTTTATATCTACTCGTATAGAGCCGATTCGGCGCACACTTAGAGAAAATATCCATGTAGGTACATAGGTACAGAAGGGTTAATAAAAACGAGTCCACAAACTTGGTATAAACATTTATTTTATTTCCTTCCGTGTTACTATAGATTTTATACGTTGTATCAACCCTTGTCTACATAATTGTATTTGGGAACGTTATATTTATAGAGAACGTTTTTAGTTATAAACAGAACTTAAGAAATAAATTCCGCATTTTCCGTAGTGTTCCAGCTGAAAGGTTTATGTTTTCATAACGATGAAATGCATAGATCCAAGCTTCAATACAACACCTCCTTATGCTGAGAAAAACGCCGTAACTCTTTCCGCAGCATCGCGTAATTTGTTAAAATAACACTTCAATAAATAATAACCTAATAATAACCTTTCAGCTCGTAATTTTCACAGAAGTTATGGTTTCGCCCCGATATTTATATTGTTCGGATTCACAAATTATATTTCGTTTCGGGCACACGTTGACGCGTATCTCTCATTGAAATGTTTAGAAAACCAAAGTGCTACTCAAGGCTGTTTAATTTCGTATGCCATTAATTGTTAGAATCAGTTCCCTCTGTTTAATGTTTTGACATTGCCTCTACACAACACAAAAAGTAAAAAGCAGAATGCTATCGTTCGGCCCTACCACTGTAATGCGTTTTATTTCGAGTTGAATACCGCCTACTTCACATGTTACTTTCGGTTATTAATTCGTTTAATAAGTAAGCATATTTCGAATTCATTATGATTGAATAACATCTCATGTATCAAAAATACATAATAATTATATTTCTTTAAACATGCATTGGAAAACGGTTACGAAATTCATAAAAAAACAGATATCTATTTTCAGTCATCTTTCAACAGATGAAAATAACTCAAGCGCCGTTCGGATTACAGTCATTTGGATTTATGTTCAACAAATTATGAAAATATCGTGTCCGCAGCGCTCCACTAGTAGGGGCGCGCGTCTTAATGCAGCCAAAAGCTTAAATTACGTAAGTCGTCCAATATAAACAACCGACTAACTGAGATAACGTGAGCCGCGGTATTTAGTCATCTATTTAAAGAAAGAACTCCATTAATTTTCGTGGAACATTATTTACTGTGGCGGGTAGGTAGGTAGAAGGCACGAAACGGGTTCCGTGTAGCGCTATAAATCCTACCGCGAAAGCTCCCAATAAATCTCTCCAATACACGATAAGAATTCGATGTCTCACGCAATGTATTTATTTATTTACCGCGTTACCTATATATTGAACCCGGAAGACACTCCTAAAGACTCAGTACTTTCTCTTTGGTGAGGTATAAATTCACTTTCGGCCGACGATGTTTTTTTCGATATGATTCAAGTTTCATCCATGTATGTAAGAAGGGTGGAACGCTCAGAACAGTGCGCACGTATGTAATTCACTTGAGCGAGCAAAAACAAATTGAAGGAGTCCTCAATTTATTGAACGCAAAATTATCACCTCGCCATATATAAATTTGCTTTATCATGAGTTACTTTTAGTACTCAGTTGGCTTATTTATTGCACTGAAATGATATTTTTGCGTATGAAACTGAAAGATAATAATGCTTTATGATCAATCCTAATGATACTCGTACAAAAGACTCATTTGATGGATGATACCCGTACTAAATTATTCTTTTACTGTTATTGTATTTAAAATTTAAATAAGCAACCGGTGGTACATAACTTCGTATAAATACTGAAAGGTTAAAAATAAAATTATATTATGTTATACAATATTTAAAAGATGTACAAATACGGCTTATATAAAAGTCAATTATCATTTAAATTTATAAATAATGTACATACTATGAGGGTTGAAAATTAAATTCTTAGAAAATTAATATTGTAACAAGGTTTTCCACCTACCAAAATTAATACCACTGATTATAATTTAATGAACAGACACATATTACAGTAGCTTTTAACAGGTGCTACTTAACGCCTACATTTAAAAATAAAGCTTGATTATAGGACATTGATTTTCAGCCTTACGTTAGCAGACACTGCGCAGTTATAGTCACACATTTTGTATACTTTTACGATATATGACACAGCCATCACTGGTGACGAGTGTACCGATGGTTTCATAACCGAAACAGCGGTCGTTGGCCCCGGTGGCCGCAGTGTGTCGGTTGGTCGAGGCCGCACATTTATCATCGCGATATAGACCACGAACACTTCACGTTCACTAACGACCATTGCGTTAAGAGGGACTCTGTGCTATGTACGCAAACTACTTTATAATGTATGTACATTATTGATGTTCATTAATAAAAGCATATTAATATTTCTTAAAAAGGCACTCGGATCCATTTGAAAAGCGTAAATTTTTGTAAGTACCTATATGTTTATATACATAGGGATACGCATATTAACATATACAAAAAGCACTGGCAAAACATTTTAATCTAGGGGTAACTTGGTCAACATTGGCAAAGTGATATATTGGAGTGTTTTTCGATCCTTAGATGTCATAAATATACTATGCATAGTATTCAGTTACACAAAAAGTGTCTTACGCCAAATTTTACTCAATGATACGTAATTAAAACAAAAAATTTATAAGTTAATTTCACTTAAATTTGTAACGTGATATAAATATATTGCAAATGTATACTGTCAAACTTATTAAACGTCATGAATGCGCTGCTAATTGTAAATAATTAATTCCGTTTACAACTTGACATTGCTCTAATTGCTCGCCCAATTATATGTCAGGGTGAGACAGGCGAATTAACCTTGAACCTATTAAAAACTCGTCAATTATTCAGTTCTCAATCGATAAAGATACGAAATGGTGAAAATAGTACATGTATTAATAATGTCATGTCTAGTAGATATTAACAATGTTGTTACAACGAAGCGTATAATTCAAATGTACATACATACGTTGTAAGATAGTTAAAAACGTGTCTAATATTCTGATAAACATATTTATTTATAGTGTTTCGTCGTCGTTATTCTGTTTTGTGTCTTTTCCCTTACTTTGACTGCCTCGTTGGTCGAACGGTTGCAAGCGCGGCTGCCGATCGTGAGGTAGTGAGTTCAAATCCGGGGTCGGGTGCTATTGGATTTTTCTAATTTAGAATTTCTAGTAGTGATACGGAGTCTGGAATTATGTCCGGTATATGGCAATAGGCTCACCACCTATTTGTGGGACTTAAATGGTGAAACGTAGGAGT
>DWME01006894.1:0-13146 GCA_018244795.1 Parelbella ahira ahira
CACCGGGCACAGATCCAGACGCCGAGTCACTACTAGAAATTCTAAATTAGAAAAATCTGATAGTACCCGACCCGGGATTTGAACCCAGGACCTCTCGATCGGCAGCCGCGCTTGCAACCGCTCGATCAACGAGGCAGTCAAAATATTTGCATATGAACTTCTTCAATTACGTCGTCTATGTCTATTCGTTACGATGTCTTAAAAGAGACCAGTATAGCATATACCTACTAGCATATCGCTATATACTGAAAACACAAAAACTGCTGCATGGATTTTCATGCGGTTTCACTAATAGATGTGATTCAGGAGGAAGATTTAGTTATATGATTTGTCAAGGTTTAGTTTAAATTGGTTGGAATATAACGGTAATTAATTGTTGGAAATTTTGGAAAAAGTCAAGCCGCCTGGGAGTTTTAATTGAATACGCTGCTTAATCCCTTTGAGATATAACAAAACAATGCATGGTAGGATATGACTCTTTTATACATCTACTAATAAGTCCGCAATGGCGTATATTTATCTTTTAACGACGACATATTTACCCTTTGTGTCAATGCGGTATTGGAAAGGTATTTCGACGGGTACAGTGTTGACCCTTATCTATTTAAACACAGTAGTATACTTGACCACTTCAAGCATAATATTATTATAATATTTTATACATATAATTTGTGAATGAATATCTTAGGAGTTTTCGCGAAATAAAAAGTAACGCACGCAAAAATAAACCCAAGCGCGGGCCTCACAGCGACGACGGGCCTCGCATCATCTTAACTAGGTGATATGAAGTTCACCGCGTCAACTGGTCAAGATTAAATTTAAAATATTTATAACTTAAATTTTAGCTATAGATAAATGGAATAAAATTTGCTACACATTATTTTACTAATTTAGAAATTTATTATAATGTAGGGATTTTACATATATCACGTACATAAATGTTTTTGTTTGTGCAGGTAATCTGATTATGACGCATGTTTCGAAAAATATTGCAATCTACCAAGAAATCAATCGTTTCATGTTTATCTACGTTAGATATGATAAGATGCTCAACCGTTCTCCTTGTCGTACTATCAATGACTTTATGTACAGTTTTATTTAGCGGATAAAAGTGTGTGCATGCGACAAGCCTTCACGTGCGATGCTGTTCGAGTGAATTATTTAAAATCGGTAAACGAATATATATTAGTGTTATTGATAATTTTTGTTACCGCTTAAAAGCTTAACGTAGGGTTGTAAGAGGAAGTTACGTCAGCGTTTTCAAGGGCAAAGCAGCCTCCGGCGCGTACCGGCGGCCGAGCTTAGAGGCCGCGTTACTCAGCGCCCGCCGACGAGCTGTACCGCACGCACAGGGCGCGCCGCCGTATAAACAATACAGGCTCCGACGATCGACGCATCCCACCTGTTGTGAATGAAACTGAATTATGTGTGGGTTCACGTGCTCTTCAACAAAAAATATGTTGTTTCTTATTGTTGTATGTGCATTCGTTAGTGCAGCATCGGGGATAAAGAACGCTAGTGAGATCCCCAATGCCAGTTATGAGACAGTCTTTCGTAAGTGTTGTCCAAAAGATCAGGCGCTTATTAAAGTTGCCCAGTTCAATACAGTGTTCAGTGAAAATTATGAGTGCATAAGCAGTGAAAATTATTACAATATTTCTGTATTACCCTTTCTTATTGGCGCCAATGTTGATGTGCAAAACGGTTTTCCGGCTGGTTGTGACAGTTTCCAAATGACCCTACATTCTGATGTTGATTTGGATTTATATGCGTGGGACAATAAGTGTTATGATGGACTCGCCGCAGAAATTGTAAATAATACGTTAAAACAAAACATTCCAAAAACTATTATACTAAAATGCAATCAAAGTGAGACTGAAAACAAGTATAGGTCTAAATTGAATATTGATCATTTGCGTAAATGTTGTCCAAAAGGACAGAGTTATGACATGGAATACCTTATGTGTAGAGATTCTAATGCGAGCAATGATGAGCGATGGTTGATAGATCGTACAAGTGCAGAAGAAACTTATATTTACGAAATAGAAACTAAATTGCGCTGTAAATATGACGAATATTCTGTAAATTTACACGAGCGGCATTTTACGTTTAGTGTAAGCGGCAGTGTTTTGACTACGGCTAGCAAAAATAGCAGCCATGTTAGCAGATTGACGGAAGGCGAGTGGTGCCTCGAGCAGGAGTACGGTGGTGATGGCTTGGTAGCTCAAGTATGCGCCCGGGACTGCTCTAAGTACGGTGCATTCTGCGTAAGGAAGTGCTGTCCTCAAGGGCACTATTTCAAGTTGCGCAGTTGTGGCGCTGTGGCCAGTGACTGTATGCCGTATACGGACGAAGAAGTATTCTTCGATATGTCTGAGTACTTTGACCCTTTGCTGGAAAAGGATGAACATTTAATGGGTAAGTGACCCGTGTATTTTATTATTTCATAGCAGCCGGTAACTGATGTAACTACGTCCAATCTTAAGTGGAACTGAAGTTCCTTTTGAGACTTTTCATAGAATTGTTACTCTCGCCTTTCTGGATACAACGATGTGAAAATTCCAGCGGTGGAAGTAGGTCAAGTTACAGTACCCACTATTTTGCAAAATATTTTTAAATAATTAAAGTTGTATTAGCTCCTTACCATTCCAATCTATCTAGTACCTATCTCAGATAAAAATTAAAAGTGCATCTACGAAATAGGTCTTAACAATTAAGAATAATAAATCCATAAGATGGCAGCTAGAAGGTAGAACATTTCTATCCATCATGAGTGATTAGTATTTTATAGCAATTATAAAATAGTAAGTTTTTTATGTACCGACATGTTATGATAAGCTCAACAGATTTGTAAGGTTAAGGATTTTTAGCACTTCATACTGTCTGCCGTCCCCAAATGGATCTTATAATGTAATAATAATATTATAAACTGGTGTCACGCAATCGTACTGAGAGATGTACAGTTCCACTGTTATTAGCCTTATTGAGATTCAATTATTATTAGATTCATGATTAAGATTCATGGTATTTCACCTAAAGTACAATAAATGTAGCAACAATATAGCGTATTTTTAATTATAACTTCATCATCATCATCAGCCTGTCTAAGTCCACAGTTGGATATTCACTTTCACCAGACGATTTTTTATTATAGTCCCCACGCTGGGCGTGAGGGTTGGGAATCGCAAAACACGGCTTTTCGCACCGTCTACGCTGCTGCCTGTCGGCGTGCACGGCAAATAGCTGTGCTAAGCAAGCTGGGTTATACAAAGTTCAGCCAGTACCGGGTTTAATCAACTCCATGACGTCTTGCCATTCAGGGAAGTGTCCGGATCTGGGCCCTGATACGGATAATATAACCTAATACTTGTATACGATAAACCCTTATGTCTAGGCATATGTTCATCTTAGAAGGCATTTGTGTTGTCCATCGGGCGAGATAACGGCTTTATCTAGTATTATACAATAATAAAATCTATATATGTATCTGTGGACCTCATAAAAATTCAAGGATAGATATGTACGTACCTGAAAGGTAATCACATCTATATTAGCATATCAGACATGAACGATTAAAATCTGACATGTGCGCCGATACGGTGCGGGCCCCATCGCCTAAGTAGCCTCTGCGCCGCTAATTTGCTAAAAGCATGCATAATAACGAGTACCTACACAAAATCCGAAAATTAACGCTGTGAAGTGGTCTTTTACAATGCTAATTAATCGTCTGACAGGAGAATAACCACCATTGTTAGTTCCAATGTGGCCTCAGTGATAATTTGATACTTTGAGTAGGTTATACTGTTAACTAGAATCAATATTGGCTTGTTGTTATTAGGTATATGGTTATAAAATACACTTAAAGACACCTGAGACGTAATAATAACTACTTTTAAAATGCTAGCAAAGACGCAAATCGAGGAATCAAACCATTGACCCATGCCATAAAGCTGTGTGCCCAAGGTATAACTTGTAAGCTACGTATCTAACATAGTTTAATGATTTGACGTCTAGTTTCTTACCCAGACGGCCAAGGAGGGGATTACCCTGGAAGCGTCTCTGTTACTGGACAGATCTAATCTACTAATTAGGGAGAATAGGCTTTCCCTTGGATAATAAAAGAAAGTGTCGTCAGTGTCTCACAATTTCTTATGTTGAGTACCTACCAAAGATAACAACAAGATTTTATTTTTAAAACAAATGAAAACGTAGATAGCGAAAATGACAGTAGCTATGATTTATGGAAATTCGAAAGATCTGGGTAATTAGTTAGATTTATTTCTCTTCTTAACGAAGTCCTTTTCCGAGTATATATCATGCAAGTTTTGTACAGAACTTGGCGATTTTTATATTTATGTTTTTGGCGGATTTTGTGTTAACTAAGTTATACTCTCGTAGACCACGTCACACAAGTGAACGAAAATTCTGGTTATATTGAAACTTGCCCCCATATTGAAATGTTGTTCGTCATAATAAAATATTCCATAGGCAAACTTATTTAGTTTTAAAACTATACTAAGAGTAGGTACAAATGTTCTAATCATCATTATCATCATTGTCAGCCTCTTAATGTCCACTGCTGGATGTAGGCGTTCTGATCATGGCCTCAAAATATTTTCTGGTAGAGGTCAACTCCGTCGCCACGAGGGCTGTGTTTGTTGATTAGTCATATCTATAGACATTTGTTTTCGATTTGTTAATTTGATTATCTAACAGAGATTTGTTTAAATTGGTTATTGCCTAAGTACAAATGAGTATAATAAATAAATAAAAATATACATTAATTTGTAAACTATTTAGTTAAATTGTTGAGATATAACAATGTTACAACGAACTTAACTAGTTAATTTGTATTGTAATATATTTTTAAGTTCATTAAAAAAACGGCCGCCTCGATTGCATTTAATCTGAAAACTATAGAATATTTCTTTAATCCTCAGATGATAAACTGATGCAGCTTTCGAAATTCGAGAATTGCAGTTTATAAAATTGTTTTCAGACACATCGGGAGTCCGCGTAGGGATTCAGTGTCCTGCAGGAAGATATGTGCTCAACAAATCGATAGAGCAGGACCAGCACCGTTTGAAAGCCGACGGGCAGCTAGAGATGCTTTTCCTGGGGTCTACCAACAACTACTGTCTTGAAGTGTTTGACCGCCGTCCTTGCAATATGACCAACGACGTCCTCAAGAGTGTGGTACTCTGTTTTATTAAAGAGGAAAAGATAAAAGACTTTAGAGTGTCCTTCGTGGTAAGCTTCTATATTATTACTGTTATTAGTATTACTGTTATTACTATCATTGTTATTATCATTTTTGGTTTTATTATTATTATTATAGGTCTCATAGGTCTCTCATGCTGTAGATAGAGAGAAGCGATATTATAATTTTTAATATTAAGCAATAAAGGAAAAGATAGAGATAATACATTTCTTTAATGGGTTTTTTTAATTGCTTTGGTAAACTCTTATATTCTTATCTAATTACATTCTATTACATAATCTCGTTAAGAACGTATAGTGCATTAATTTTGCAAAGCAAGTAATGTCTAGTTTTTATGTTTACGAGGTGTATTAAACTCTCAATGTATGAAAACAGGTGATAATAATATCGGCCGTTTGCTTGGCGCTGACCCTGCTGGTCTACGTGGCCATAGCGGAACTGAGGAACCTGCACGGACGCAACCTGATTTGCCACGTCGGTATGATGCTGCTGGCCTATTGCTGCCTGGCCAGGGTGCAGTATAGCAATGTAGACAACGTCCCGATATGCACCTTACTTGGTGAGGAATATTCTGTTTAAATAAAATACATATTATGTATTCATCCTGTAGAGTATTCATATAGTGTTCATAATGTACTGTATTCGTATTTGGAGTGCCACATGAATAATATGAATACGGCCATTTAGAATGTTCAAAAAATTATTTAGCCTTTTAAATTAATTGTTTATATTTTAAACGACTATATTAATCTAGACTCTACTTAATCTTTTCAAGAAAAAAATTACCACAACTGTAAGATTTCCTATTCGAGCTGAATCAAACCGCTGATGTTGGCCGCCAAGGATCGCAAAAGAGCCCCTTACGTTGACTCAATATGTACCAATGGTCCAAATTGTACAGCCAGCTGATTTGTTCAATTTGTCTGAATGTTCAGATTTTCTTTAACGACATTGTCGCGAATTTATTATCTGAAATAAATATTCATTACCGTGATGAATAAAACGTAACAGAAATTACTAATGTATTTATTTATACATTTAAAATGGCGCCCACAAAGTGAACACTATCAGGAATGTCTATGAACATTACAAATAAAAAGAATGTGTCACATCAATTACTGCCACGAACTATGTACATGTTCAAGAAGCATAAATAATACAACAAAATGAAATAATTTTCAAACTCAAATTTGTCCAAAATTACGCAACAAAAAAATTAAAAATAAATAGTTCTAAACAGGTGAAATACAACAACAAATTAATCAAAATTTTTACATAATACAACTATTAATTGAGGTGATTTGGCGGTAGCTATTGAAGCTTAGAGCTACATAATATGTGGGGCAATATACATACATATTAGCATAGTTGATTTTTTAACAAGGATATAGTTCTTTGAAAATCTTCACCGGACTGTAATGACCCAACTTTGTGCTTACTTTTTTCCTACAGGTGGTTTGTGTTTCAATAACCTTGATATTATGAACGTATTAAAGTGAACCTGGGACTGGACTAATATTCGTCTTAAAACATTAAGATAAAGCTTTAGAATGTTACTGGTAAAATACAACAAAACCAATGAGTCATAGAGGCATAAATAGATTTTTAAACACAATCATTTAAGCATGCTTCGCATTACATAAAATAAATTATTTGGGTTTTTCCCAGCTCCATACGCGTAGCTAGATGAATGTCCTAGAGACAATTGGACATCGTAACTGTGCGGTGTTTATAGACCTATAGATACCGGTCGGTGTTATTCATAAAGAAATATTTGGTTAATATAAGTAGATGTATAAGGTCGCCTCTTTACTGCACACACAAAGACCCAAAATATGGTGTCTTTTTAAATGGGAAAACTAGTCATGGTTAAAATGTGCACCAAAATAAATATAATTAGCAAGAAAAACACATATTGGTTACAATGAGGAAGTAATTGGAATGAATAGGATAGCTTTAATAAATATCGTATAGATATGGCATCTACTTATAAAAGGCACATAATTAATTTCTATATAAGAAAGTATTATGCATAAAAAGGCGTACAGATTTCGTTTTAAGTTTAACAAAAAGTGTTTCGAAGCTGACTTAAACATGGATAAGTTAAAGGTAAATACGAACAGTTATTGCACGAGTCTTTATGCCCTTTTTATGTCATATGTACTTACATAATATACAATATTTAGTCTCAATTAAAAATTTAAATTACATATGTTATTGGCAATGATGATGTAATCGAGCAATCAGTAGGTATTTTTGGAGTTGATTCATATTCAGTGACGACATGATTTTTAAGCATATGAGTTATCTATGTATTGCCAGCTAAAAATATTTCCCTGTATTGTTGTAGTATGGTAACCGAATTCTTACGATTCTGGGAAAGGTCACAAGATAAAATTCAAGGTTCAAAGATTTTTTATTTCTAATAATAATAATACTATAAAACGTAGGCATATATGATATAAGTTGCTGTATTGATATTACTATAAATTTTAAATTAAAAAAAAGATTTAATGCGTTATTTTATATTTTCTTATTTATTTTGAAGTATTTGTGCTAAACGCATGCGACAACATTATAATAAATAAATGATGAATAAATAATAATACATGAAATATAATATGACATATTATCTTTTTAGTAATTAAGTAACATTCGTGTTTAATGTAACAACAAGATAGATGTAATTCGGAAAGTGGTCAGAGAGAGGTCAGAGAGTGAGTGACGTCATTAACTAGGTCTGCCAGACTCGGAGTAGGCGGAGCTCGAGTAGAATATGTACCTGTCCACGTTCTGTATTTTAATCTTCTATAAAGCGTAATGTGTTTTTCTTGCTTTAACCTAATTTAAACTGTGATTTAATATTTAGGGTAAATTCTAGTTTTAAGTATGTTTTAAGTATACTATTATCTAAGTTAGTTAGTTAGTATCTAAGTATTCTGTTTTATGTATGTTTTAAGTATTCTATTAAATAAATAAATAAATAAGTAGTAAAACACTGCCTCGTTGGTCAGGTGGTTGCAAGCGCGACTGCTGATCGGGAGGTCCTGGGTTCAAATCCCGGGTCGGGTGCTAATGGACTTTTCTGATTTAGAATTTCTAGTAGTGACTCGGAGTCTGGATCTGTGCCCGGTGTATGGCAATAGGCTCACCACCTTATCCATGGCACTTAAACGTAACTGGTGATACGTGGGTGTGTACTACACTCCTCTGCCTACCCCTTCGGGGATTACAAACGTGATGTTACGTTCTAGTTTTAAAAGCACATATAGGTATGTATGAAAAATTAAGCTTAACGTGTTTTCTTCTTTTGGCTTAATGAAAGTCAGTAATAGGATAAACCGAAGATTGTATAGTCTATTAAAAAAAAAAAAAACCGTAATTTGTTTCCTTACGTTGTTATAAGTAAATTTAATCTTATTGTAATCTGGAACCTTAAAAGATTATGTACAAGTACGATATAAAGCGCAACGTGTTTCCTTCCTTTCGCTAATCTAAACTTAATTCTGCATAAATCGTAGGTTATAGAGAAAATATTAAACATTATATATTCTGATGCTGCTCAGTTAAACCTGTGATATGTTGATTAATTATAATAATTAATTAAGATAATTTTGTTGTGTTTGTCAGGATACGCCATCTATTTCGGCTTCATGGGTGCGTTCGCGTGGCTCCACGTCATGTGTTTCGACATATGGTGGACATTTGGGTAAGATTATATATTTTGCATTAACTCATAAAGACGTTGATTGAACACCGTAGAAGTAACATACATACCTATATGCTCTTATCAATAAGCTTCAACATTGAGTCACCGCCGCATCTCAGTGATTATAGAATTTTAATAAATCTGTTGCCGCTTTTTATTGTAAATAGTGACGATATACGCAAAGTGGCTGGCAGTGGTTGGATGGGAAGAGCTGAAGATCGAGCTCAGTAGCGTGCCATTAGAGAGGCCTATGTCCAGCAGTGGACGGGAGTAAGTTGATAATGATGATGATGATGACTCATAAATATATTACAATGACTGACCCTCTGGTCCCTCCGCAGAATTCATTCATGTTTTGAAACAATAGATCTTTATAGAATGATAAGTTAAAATATACAAAAAAATATACTTAGAAATCCTTGTATAATAATTATATAACTTGTTATAAAGATTGTTTTGTAAAATATCGCAAAATCTTTGTAAATGCTTTCTTAAGTTAAATGATAAAAGAGCTATCTCGGTTTGACTTTCCTTTATCCAATTTACGTAAAATATTTGCTATTTTTATGGGTGAGCTATAAAATCCCTCTATATAACCTTCGTAAACAAAGTCCCAAAACTTATTTACGTCGCTTTTATGTTTTGTTACTCTTAATGATATATCTATAAAAGTTACGAGTTTGTATTGTACAATGATCATTAAATTTTTCATATTATAAAATACGATACAATCATCATCATCATTATCAGCCTACCTCAGTCTACATTAAGATTATAGGACTCCTTTAATGAAGATGGGTTTTGCCAGAATCTTCACGCAGGGTAGGCGACTTGGGGATAGATACTAAATGTTAAGCAATAACTAGGTCATCCTTCAATGGGTCATCATTATTAGAAACATCACTTCGGAAGTAAAATTATGCATTTGGCCCGTTCATATCGTTAAACATTGATCGTTATTGGTCGACGTATATTGATGGTCGTAAAATCCCATAATGTGAACGGCCGTTAGCACCTTCATGGCCTAAATGTAACAGATTCCATGAAATAATAGTCATAGGAGATGCTACTTATCTTATATTGAGATAAGATCGAGGTGTCGAAATAAGATGTGTTGAATAATGATTTATAGTGATACATTTCGGTCAAATATTAACGAAAGTTTTCATTCATTCCTTCAAAATTTAATGTAGCGAACGAACCGTTTCGCTTGTTTGATCATCAGTTTTTAGAAATGGCCCGCGATCTTGTGTGTTCCAATGTTTACATTCACATTGTCGGTCTAGTTTCTTAGTATATTCGTTACAGTTCTGTAAAAATGTCTGACAACCGGTAGATACAAATGCGAGACTATATTTTGTATAGCAAATGTTTTGTAATACATTCTTGTGACTCAAGCTCCTGTGGTTTCAAGCTCCTTTTTGTTGTACACATACGTACCAATAAATTAATAGGTACCTTGTTATACTATTGCGATAAAACTTGCAACATTCACATCACAGCTATGATTTTTATATAAATATTTATCTTTTTAACATATAATATATTTTATCGCAATTCTTTCTGTTTGCCTCGTAAAGGGTCGTTGATAAAAATTAATAATAGTTCGTTATTCTATTGTTCATGGCGAGATTTTGTAAAACTTTTTTACGCTGTCCAGCATAACATCTCTAACATGTTCATAATTATAACTTCACGCCAGCTGCTTTACGGAGTAGACAGAGAACACCGACTATCAAATAACTTTATACAGTTTTACGTCTATTCAAAATTGATCTATTTATTGCTGTAGAGTGTCAATATCCATGAGTAATCGAGTTCATTATAAGAACGTGGGAGGATTCCTTGGATCCATGTGCGTGAAACATACATGTGTGAAGAGGCTAGGCGTTGTACACAATATGATTTAAATCTCTATTACTCTGTCGAAGGTTTTAGCTTACCGCCAAATGTATATTATTAAATGTATATAATTATGACCTTATTATGTTTTCAACGCTCGTGTTATCCGGCACAAAAATTTATTATTTAATAAAGCATTAAAATGTACTTAAATAAACACCACAACACAAATATTACAAGCTTTTCGATAACATATTAATAAAATGTATGAGGTTAATGATTATTGTAAATGAACGGTCTAATAATAAAATAGGACTCAAAGCGAAGATAGCAAAAAAGAGACCAACACAATAAACATTAAGAAAAATAAATAACTAATTAAAATGGTAGCTACTTCGTAGATCTATTTAAGTTTTTAATCTGCACTTAATTCTATATTTGTTTTGAAATAAAATATATTCCTTTTTAAATAAGAACCAATGTAAAGAAGAGAGTCAATGCAGTGTTATTGCTTTTATAACTTCGGAAAGCAAAATGGACATGTCAGTAATCAAACACCATATAAGTGTCCATCAATTGAATATAATAAAGATTGGGGTGTGGACGATTCGCCGTAATCTATTCGAGTCTCTCACCCCCGCTCTACCCTCTCGCCGGTCATACGTTGTTCGCGCAAAAGAGCTCTGTGTGTGATAGAACGATTCCCAATTAATTCTCCCTGCCTGATATCATTGGAATTATATTAATAATGATATCAAATAGTCTAACATTTTTATCACGACGATGTATTGCCAGTAATATAGACGAATGGAAAATAATAGAGTGCTAGAGGTTTGAACACGCTATTGAGGATGTAACAACAGACTTTTACATATGAATTGTTACTTATTATTATTGAAATCAGTACACTTTTGTAATATTTATTACTAATATCTGTAAAGACGCATGTGAGATTTTATTAGGATAGAGATATTAGACACTTTGTGATCTCTGACTACTTCGTAAAGAACCTAACGCTATTATATGATGTAATACATATATAGATTTTTAAATGTAGGGTTTAAAGATAATTATTCCGCGAAAATATGTGAATGTGGGCAACACGTATGAAAACACGCTATCGAATAATATAGCTTTGTGGAATATTAATAAAATAAAATATGTAGCTGTAAAAGAATTGCTTATTAAAATGAATACTCATGAATGAAAAACGTCCCTATTGCCTGGGCGGAGCCATTATTAAAATGTGTCATTGGGGAGTTTTTTTCCACACGTTTATTGTCAGCTTTCTAGAAATTGTTATTGTTCCAGCTAATAAATTAATTATTCTAACAAGTTATCAGATTATAAAATTAAACAGAATTTATTATCAATTAATTATGTTTTAATAATAAAAAATATCTGTTATAAATAATTTTTAACTATGAAACAATGTTGCCATCTTGTTTAAAAAGTCCCACAGATTTGAATATCAGTGAAGTAAGCAGTAATCATATCCATTGTATTGCAACCCGTGTTGCCAGCAATCGATAGAATTAATAAAACCGAAAGCAATCGATAATCGATTCTACAGGTATTATCTATCGACAGATTGTCGATAGTCGACTGTTGAGCAGCAACAACACTGGCATATAACTATTAATTTTTTGAATTCTTCTAGAACTTTCCTTCAAACTGTGAAATCAGAACTATCTAGACCAATGTGTGTATCCTTATTTTTATAACAAATTGCATTATTCATAGACATTTTAATCTTTACCATTGTCACCAATTAACGGAGCACGTGTTTGTGAAGATGGAATTAGTTGAAGCTAATAACGAGACAACAATAATGTTGATAACGAGAAGCGGTAACTAAGGTATAATCCTTGTTGTTCTGTCCTATTTCATATAATTATCTATTTATATTAATACGTGAAGGAAAAACTTTGCACCCCTTTTTAAGAAAACTGCGCGGATGGAGGAGTATGAAATTTGGCACACTTATAGTTTATGCAGAAAAGGAGTGCGGAATGCCCATATTTTTAAAAAATAATGCATAAAAAACGTACATTTATTATTTACGTTCCAATTGTCAATGTCAGACATGAGACGGATTGTTGTCATTAAGTAGCACAATGGAAAGATTTATACATATGTATATTAAGCTTCTTCGACATTAGAACCTAGACATTGCTTAAACTGATTTTTTTATGATTTACGATCGAACTTCGATTGCTACTGGGACACTAGTTGTAGTAAATTACAAGTTAAATTTAACAGGCTCTGTGTAATCAGAGATCAGATGGCCGAGTATGGGGTTATTACAAAATATTATTTTTATCACATTATATTACAAACAAACCTCTGCCTACCCCTTCGAAGATTACAGGCG
>DWME01006895.1:0-13144 GCA_018244795.1 Parelbella ahira ahira
GAAAGGATTACATTTATAGTCCTGTCTTATTAAAGAATGTAAATATACATAAATGCACTCAAACACACACATCCTGAAAAACAGAATGAAACAAATAAAAACGCATTCTGTACTATTGCCGTAGTGTTCTTTCCATCGAATTCTGGAAGGTAATAATGTTCATGACAATGAAAAGGAAAGGGCTGTTATAAATAAAATAGTAGGTACTTTCTCTTATCAATTAATCTTATCTAATGATTGTTGGATATTGCGTTTATTTAAACACAAAGCTGAACTCGATATATTAAGGGTTATGCTGCGTTTAGCGTCGCAAGATTACCACCTATTGATTTCTACTGATGACCTTTCCTTTCAGTTAACTCTCAGTGATAAAGAGCACACTGAGCAGATGGAAAGATTTCTTAATCTTTACTATTCATACTTATATAATACATAATATTAATCCAAGAACATCATCAATTGTCCCGTTAGGTGTGCTATTAGATACTGTTTGTATATATATAGTATTAATAGTAAAAAAAGTTCCAGTAGCTTGTAAATTTAATTTCCAACGCGAGAGCTTCGACCGAGTGGCCTAAAGAGATGAATAAACACAAAAATGCAAATTAACTTACGCACTGTACCAGCATCTCTGGGGTATGCTATGGGGCCGCCATAGAGCCCCATCGTTTTGCCATTGTCCTCTAATAGTTCAAAGTACCACCCCAAAATTTTTCCCCACTTGTTACTCACCCTCAACGAATTCGCCGTACAGTAAATGCTAAAGTTTTTAAAGAATTATACTGCGCAGATATTTACACTATCAATGAAATTATTTTCGTAAGTCTTTGATATGAGACAATGTATATAAAGTTCAAAATAGATACAAATTTTAGGAACAACAGTAAATAATTCCTTATACAGAACATTAAGTCATTTATGAAATGTGTTTAAAAATACCCCTTCTTAGTAAATTTTATGCAGATCCTTTTTAGAATGTGATGTACCTACCTACAAAATTATATTTATGAAACTGGAATGTAGAGTACGATATGAAACCTACTTTGACAAGTAATTCAAAACTTATAGATTGGCTGAAAGGAATCGGATAAACTAAAAAAGGCTTGAATTCAAAATTAGAATGACAAGAAACAATAGATCCGAACGGCCACGGGATGGTCGCACATTTGTACTTTTCTTCAAAATTTTAGTTCCAACCAAATTTTTGTAAAACTGTTTTAATTTATTAATTTTTATATTTATTTTTGCGCCGTTCTCGTCAAAATTATTAGTAACAATATGGTAAGTTTTTAATTTATTTGTTACAAGATGTAGAATTTAGATGTAGGGTATGTATGACGGTACATTTATAGAGTTTATCGTATTAATAATTGCACATGGACGACATTAGAGAGATAAACAGTTGTACCATTTTTAAGGTTTTCACCAAATTATCCGCTAGATTGACATTTCAGTCGAACAGTTGAGCTGTGTTTTGATTTAAAATATCTTTTTCTTAGCTTTAAAGCAACAGATTGTCGGTTCCAAATTTTAAACTCTTTTTACCTTTTGGAGATCTGTGAATTTAATTTAATCTCGAGCATTTTTCTATTGTAATTCTAATCTGAGACCAACATTCGTTTTGTCAGCAGCTTCGAGTGTCGGATTAAAACATACTTTTAATACGGTTGAAATAGACGCAATAGTGTCATAAAGGATTATGGTGTAATAATTCCGCTTTTCGTGTCCTGTCCTTTCTCTTCGGCAGAGGGAGTGCATCTCGGTGCACGTAGGGCAGGCTGGCGTACAGATGGGTGTGGCGTGCTGGCAGCTATATTGCCTGGAACACGGCATCAGACCGGACGGCACCTTACCGGTATCGGAAGCGGACTTGAATGCTACGGACTCCTGCTTTAACACTTTCTTCTCTGAGGCCGATCGGGGCAAGATGGTTCCCAGAGTTGTGATGGTCGATTTAGAGGAAACGGTTATTGGTGAGGAGTTTTAAAGTCTAGTCAAATTAGCATTAAATTCCGTACAAAATATTTAAGAAAAGTATTTAAAATAGAATGGTAAAATGAATAGTAACATATTGAACGTTTTTTCTAACCATAAGTAATTACCATTGAATTTGGATGTCTTTTCATATAGATGAGGTTCGCTCCGGCGAGTATCGTCAGCTTTACCATCCGGAACAGCTGATAACTGGCAAGGAGGACGCGGCAAACAATTACGCGCGCGGTCATTACTCCACCGGGCGCGAGGTACTCGGCCCCGTCATGGAACGTATCCGAAAACTGGCTGATCAGTGCACGGGACTACAGGTACGGACAATATAAAGTACTAGCAATATAATCTTCATTTATTTAGTCAATCAATCAAATAGTATATTCATCTCTGAATAAGTTTAAACATGATTTCACATTTGCTATGAATTACGTTAAAATTTTTGTTAAAAATGATGAAATTCTCGAAGTGACGGGTCATTTGTGATGTAGATATCTCGTTTTTAAGGAAAATATTTTTTTAGGTTTGAACTAATTCCATAATTTTCAAAAATCGAAAGTGGTTAACTACCGATTATTTATTAACGTAAACATTATAATTATCTACTTTTTTATTGCCCTTTATCTAGGGCTTCTTTGTATTCCACTCTTTTGGCGGCGGTACTGGATCTGGCTTCACATCATTGCTAATGGAGAAACTTTCTGATGAATTTGGCAAGAAAAGCAAATTGGAATTTGCCATTTATCCAGCTCCACAGGTTAACAAAGTCGTATGTTTTATTATGCAAAGTGTTTCATACATAATTGTATAAACCCAAAATATGGACCACTCTCCTGATAATGTTAATTTAAAATAAGATCATTTTTAACCCTTTTCTCATTCATCTGGTGGTTAAGGGGTCTCCGCTCATAACAAAACCACAGTGTGTCACACTAGCCAAGTATAGGTCAATATTTCACATATCTTGAAGAATATTATGGAAAACACTTAAACTACAGTTTTTCGTGATGTTCTCCTACAGCCGTACAACAAATGGAATTTTTTCATTTAAATTCATAAAACTCGATATAGCCATAGCCTGGTCATTAGAATCGAACCTCAGAAGCCTGGGATAGGACCCTAAAATCCAAACTATCACTCAATTTTAAATGTTGGGTCATGGAGTTTGCTTATAATACATGTTTGCAATGAGGATATATACGACTTCTAGGTATCGACAGCAGTGGTTGAGCCTTATAACGCTGTGCTGACGACGCACGCCACTATCGGACACTCGGACTGTGCGTTCATGGTGGACAATGAGGCGATCTACGACATCTGTAGGCGGCGACTTTCCATCGAGCGGCCGTCGTACGCCAATCTCAACAGACTTATTTCACAGGTGAGAAATTAAATTCTTATATTATAAAAACTCTCGTAAGGTTTCCTCTTATTGCGTTTATAGTTTATCGGATCAAGCGACAGAACCTATTCGCTTTTGTAATAATAATTTATCATAAACTGTAAATGTTATGATTATTTTTTATTCTACCGTTCAAGTCTTCGTAGTAGTCATAGAAGTTTGATGTTATGCCTTTGTAATTTAAGAGAATAGTGTGACTTGCGTTCAAAAACCTAGCAAAAGAGCTTAACAATTCAACAGAAATTCGATTGACATCCATGAATGACAGGTGGTGTCCTCAATAACGGCATCTTTGCGTTTCGACGGTGCGCTCAACGTAGACCTCACGGAGTTCCAGACGAACTTAGTGCCGTATCCGCGGATACATTTTCCATTAGCGGCCTATGCTCCAGTTGTTTCTTCCGATAAGGTAAGGCGTATTTTATGGAAGTTTAAGTTAGTTAACTTAAGTTTTTCAATTTTATATTTTATTTTTGTTGACATAATTGTACATCAAACTAGAGGAGAAAATTCTGCTTCATTGTGCAAATATAGCATATGCGTTCCACTTATCTGTTCCTTCACCAAAGTTAGATCAGGCATCGTTATTGTAATTAGTAACTGGAAGCTTATTGACATTGAAATTTTTTTTCATTAATCATTTTTAAATTTTGATTTCGATTTTATTATTTCCGTTATAATAGCATAAGAAGTATATTATTGTGGCCTTCTTTTCTATAGGCATACCACGAGGGCATGTCAGTATCCGAGATAACGGCAGAGCTCTTTGAGCCACAGAACCAGATGGTAAAATGTGACCCACGTGACGGGAAGTACATGGCTTGCTGTCTACTGTACCGCGGTGATGTTGTTCCTAAGGACGTCAATGCTGCCATTGCTGCAATGAAGGGCAGAGCGGGCATTCGATTTGTGGACTGGTGTCCTACGGGATTCAAGGTGATTATCTACCATTACACATAAGTATGATTTAATATCTTCTTTACCGTTTTAAGCAGTCAAGAATATTAGCTTCGAATTTAATGGAAGGTGATTGGAATATTTATACATGCTTTAGCTTTATCTACATGCAGAGTTATAAGCTTTAGCTTCCCTGGATCAATCCACAGGTGGGCATCAACTACCAGCCGCCGTCAGTGGTGGCGGGCGGAGACCTTGCGCAGGTGAAGCGCGCGGCGTCAATGCTCAGCAACACCACCGCCATTGCTGAGGCCTGGGGCAAGCTCGATCATAAGTTCGACCTCATGTACTCCAAACGAGCATTCGTGCATTGGTAATTGTCCCGTTTTTTTCTTGTTTTATCAGGTCTCACAACGACTTTTTGTGTATATTATGTGGGACACGTCTAAAGCTACTTTTTTATAAATTTGACCATCTAAGTTAAATAAATTCTCATGATTCAATAGGTACGTCGGCGAGGGTATGGAGGAAGGAGAGTTTTCTGAAGCCAGGGAAGACCTAGCCGCCCTCGAAAGGGATTACGACGAGGTGGCAATTGAGACATCGGACATGCAGCCCGGCTGCGACGACGAGCTATGACGTCGCTCTTGCAACCTTAGGTGACGTCACACTGCAATATACGCCGCTGTTTTCACTTGCCACCCGTTGTTTGGATACAGGAATGTGTTGTGTGTAACAGCATGATATAAAAGTCCGTATAGGTGCAGGTTCAATAGCATATGGGAGTTGTTCCGTTTTAACAGTAAGCATGCTACGTGGCGATCATTGGCGTCGTATCAACTGAAGCGTGTAGTAAGTAGGTAATTTTTGTTTGTGCTTCCGTGCGCCAGTTGGAGCGCGCGGCGCCGAAGCGGACGCAATAAAACCGCGGCCGCATCTTAAATGTTGATTATTGCAGACCTGCGAAATTATCTTAAAGGTTCGAAAATGTCCGCTTCCGAGCGCGGCGCTCACAGCGCCCCAGTGTAGCTGCAGATGCATTTCCGTGTTTCTCCGTCGAGCAAACTTGCGATTTTTTTTCCCCCACTCTCGCCTTTATCAAAATTCTAGTAGCAAATACTGGACGGAGAAACTAGATTTTTTTGTCATACTTTTTTTACTATTTTTTTTTTATGTATAGCGATTGTGTACAGCACGCGGCGTTATTGTAGTGCTTATTGTAAGTGTATATGTTGTCTGTCGTTTTAAACTACAAAAAGTATACAGTATTGTAATGTGTTTAATAAACCGTCTGATTTCTGTATTCGTTTTATTTTGTAATCTAATAGAAACAATTCATTTCCAACCTTTAGAAGTATTCTCGTGTTTAGATTGTAAGTAATTAAAATATTTGTCTATCGTGTTTTGTCTCGCTAACTTCATAAAGTTTTTGTGCGTTCTGGTATGTTTCATTGAGTCGAAATTCAATTTAAAATTAACAATGAATATTGTGTTTGTAACTTAATGTACCTAGAATTGTGGATTTTAATTTTAGTAGCTGACTGCAACCCTTCTCGCTGAAAGGTACGCGACTCTTCTGTAACTTTGGCAGCCAGGAGTAGGCCACTAAACTGCTCCAGTCTTCACTGGAGCAGTTTAGTACGTGTCTTCACACAGTGCACTTTAGTAACCAACTCGTTCGTCGGATTTCTTTTATCGTTCTTTAAGGCCTCCATCAAGGTGTAACAATTGCTGGAAAACTGTATTCTGTTGTATTCTGAAAAATGTAAATTTTCTTATAAATTTGCCACTGACTGTACCCCATCGAACAGCAAACTACATCCAGCGTTGTCTCCTATTACAAATATATGATCTGCATCCACGTAAGAGGTACATACATGCACTTCGTAATAATAAAAATATTGAATAGCATTTGATCTCGCAACACAGCCAATCCGCTCAAATCGTGCCCTGCGTGCCCTAATACCTGCACCCAGGAAGACATAATGACTGCCAGTGATGAGGCAGTCAGCGTGGCAAAATTCTGGGCTAAAACCATTTAGGGACTTAATATGTGTTTGTCATCGACACGCTAAGAAGAAGAATTGAATAAAACTAATAGAACTCATTTATTCTTAGTTTAATTAACAAATATATAATAATCGTTCTGGTAACAAGAACATTTTATAAACAATAATTTTTTGTTCCATATTTCTTTGGAAATAAATTTTAAACATTCATTAAACTGCCTATTTTTTTTACTAATACAAAAGATAACAGTACTTTGATGTCTACATAATATGTATGTATATATGTACGCATTTTAAAGTGACGTATCTAAATGATTTTGTTAATTGTCGTGAATATATTTCAAAATATAGATTTTAATAACGTTGGTCCTTTGTAATTTTTAAAATGAACATGAAGTTTCTAAAAATGCCATTGTTTTTATTTTATACAAAAATGTTTTCTAATTGTTATTTAACTCTACAATCCGATAATTGTATTCCACGTAAAATTATAATGTCATAATAATTTAACGATGAATAATTAATATAACTTAAAAAATATGATTACTATTTAATTATTTACGTCATGATTTATGGATAATTTTATAATCTTTAAAATTACAAGCTAATAAAACTACGGTTCAAGGGCAAGCTACTTTTCTGGAGTTTAGATACTTTTCACTAATACGAATTTTAAAAACATTTGAAGCGAAAAGAAAAACAGAATATTTCATTATCTTGTTTAAATCTTAAAAGTACTTGAAACACTTCGTTTAAAGTCTCTGCAACAACATTCCAATGTTTTTACGCATAATATGCTAAAGAATAATTATTTCACGATAAAACTGAACATTTATTTCTACAGCACAATACACCTACTTAACTTTCTACGCTCTTCACTATTCGACTATATTCGCCTGTAATGTAGGTGATCTGGCTACGCGAATATGTACCTAGCACGATTGGAAACCTCGGTTATTTAAATCGTATTTGAGCTACGTTCTACTATATTGCGTATTCGCCGTGTTTGCTAATAGGTACTCCACTAACTACAGCGCTGCGAAATTTGAACGAGACAGGATATTACCGATAATGTTAGCCACAAACATTAAGTGTGTATCTAATGTTTTCAATTTAATAGTACTTGGAGCCACTGTTTTATTAGAAGAATCCATGAATAAAACCGATTTTATCAAGGACCATTAAACTGTTTAAATATAAAGATTTTCTCTATTTTGAAATATCCTATCGTGTTTCAATCTGCAATAGTATATAATTTAACATCTATCGTTACTTATAATCGGGAAGCCTTAACGGGCGACAATGTGACCGATTCTCGGAGAAGCCAGGTGCAATCGGTCAACCTCAGACCGATTCCTCTTGCACCGAGCAACCGGTCAGGGAGATGGCCTAGAGCCTCCTTGGCGGCGGCGACTCGGACACGCTGGGGGTGAGCGAGAGGCGGCGGATGTTGGGCTTGTCGTACTCCTCCATGGACATAGCGCGCGACATGCGCCGCTCCACGCCCGGCGGCGGCAGTGACGTCAGCTGGCCCTGGCCCTGGCAGAACAGCAGCAGCGACTGCGCCACCTTCGACGGCTGCAACAAACACTCCTTACAGTCAAACACAAAATATTAGGTAAAGAACCTAATATAGATATTCAGTTCCATCGAAGTATGTTTCTGAATAGCAAATTACAATGGATTTTTGTAAGAATGGTAACCGACACAAAGAGAGCTCTAGAATATTGTATTTAACAAAGATTATTGCATAAAATTATTAACAGAAATAAATTCAATATACAAATTGGTTCTGATTATCTATTGACAGTTGTTGATTAATTTTTTTATGAGAAATATTTCATCTATACTTTTAACTTGCGCTAGTATATTTATATCTTAACGAGGTTCATTATACATATGTATTTACATAGGAATGAACAACTGGCGACTTCATATCGAGATATTTCACTTCACTTATTTACTGTATGTAAGTATTTAAAGTGATAAACGATTGAATTAATACTTTTTCTTTAAATGTAAACCTTACTAAACATAGTAAATTATATATTTGTACCATCTGAGTTTCTACGAATAAATTGATTTCGAAAGCCCTACAACGCACAGGTGAAGGATAGTGATAAGTAAAACTGACTACGAGTACACATACAATTCAGGTTTATTCCACTGGCTTTCAACAAAAACATGAATACAAAAAAATCATATCAAATTCAATTGTTACATTTTGTTTTTAAAAAATGTACAATTATTTCAATAGCTTAAATGAGGAACTACTTTTTTGAATATCATTGATTATACACGTCAATAACTAAAGAAATGTCGATTTTCTTGATATGTAACATATTTTTTTACATTTGTATCAAGTATATAATAACATTTTCATTGAAATTATATTCGTTTTATATTATAAATAAGAAATTAAAAATGGTCCTTATAAGGAACGTAATTAATAACTAAATCAATACGAGTAAGACATATCGTGAAGGTTGTCTTAAAATTATTTTGACCACTGTAATAAATATAGCCACTCAAATGGTATTTTATCACATCACAAAATTCCACATATTATTTTATACGACTACATAAATTTTCAACAGCGCGCGTCACTCGGTACATAGCTACATCTTACACATAAAGTTTCAGTACAAATATCCAGTCAACTCATTAGCAACCGATCCACTTCCTCGTTACTCAGTTTTACGAGTTTCAGAGTTTCGTCCCAAAGCTTAACGGACAACTTTTCATTATAAGCCGCTCGCCTCGCTCGTGACAATTTACAATTCTTAAAAAACTGTCCGCTAACTTCCCCCGCCTTTTTATCCAACGCTACGTGTATAGCTGTTTGCGCGCCTTCCCATGGCGTCTTGAACAGATTTCGAGCCAAGTATGTGATCAAACCGCCTAGAAACCTTCCAGTGCAGTTGAAAATCGTGGTGCCCACCGCTCCAGGGTCCACTGTATTGATTACGATGTGCGTTCCCTTGAGTCTCTTGGTCAATTCGTGTGCGAACAATATTAAACACAGCTTACTATTACCGTACACTTGAACTGGATACCAATAGTCCACACTGTTCAGTTTATCAATGTCCATCTTCCCGATATTATGTAGAATGGACGACGTGTTCACAATCCTGCTCGGCTCTGTAACCGTTCCGCAATGCTTCAGCAGCGGCAACAACAAAATCGTCAACAGGAAGTGGCCGAAATAATTTACTTGCATGATTATACTCATCCCGTCGGCTGTGATGCAATCGTCAACAGTACCAAGGCCGGCGTTGTTGATCAAAATATCTAGCCTGTTCTCACTTCTCATAATGTCCGCGGCGAATTTCCGGATCGAGTCCAAGGACGACAGATCCAACAGTTTGAATACTATGTTCTCGTTGCCAGTTTTGTCGATTATGGTTCTTCTACCTTCAACCCCTTCGTCGACAAAGGGACAAGCCACGATGACACGAGCACCTCGATCAGCGAAATCTACGGCAATCCGCAGTCCCATGCCAGACGTACCGCCAGTAATTATCGCCGTCTTTCCATCTAGTCTTTTTTTCGATTTGCACATTGCGTTGGTGTTCTTCTGATAGAGTCCCACCATTATCGCCCCCAACGCTATAAACACCAATATACACAGAACGACAAACATTGCGAAGCGACACACGTGTAATTCGGATATTAAACTGTTCTATTACCGATTGCAATGTAATATAGCTACGTGATAATGTAATGATTTTAATATAGTTGTTATTTGGGCGTTGATTGGTGCGAGTGCGAATATTCGCGAATGGTTTGAAGTCGCGAGTGACGCAACGTAGCGCTGTAGGAGCTGAGTCTTCCCCACTTTTACTGTCGGCTGCAACCGCGTAATGAATACCTACATGTTCGGAGCGAACTTTATACTTACACGACTGCATATACATAGTGTAACTAAAAATGTATTTATATTTATTAGAGGCTGTCGCATGATGTACGTTATCAGTTGACTGGACACATATTCCTAGAATTTATGAATAATAATCATAAATCGGGTAGGTAATAGGTTAACATAATTATCAATGTATGTATATGCAATAATTAATGACTGCCACGGTGGTTGGGAACACGACTGCTGATTGGGAGATTCTAGGCTCAAATCCCGGGTCAGGTACTATCGGATTTTTTTAATTTAGAATTTCTAGTAGTGACTCGTGTGACCGGTGGGTATCGGTTACAATTGGTTCAGATGACACATTATTTTCAAAGTGCTTTTATTAATATCATGTATAACAATATACACGTTACTATCATGAATAGCGCATAAAGTAACAAACTTACAGCTTCAGCCAGCACGTCTCCAGCTCGCTCCACCTTAAGGATGGTGACCCTGTCCTTGTCGAGCTCCTTGTACATCTTTTCTACCACCGTGGAATAGGGGCTCAGCATACCAGTGATCAGCAGGATGTCAGGCTGGCAACCTCGCAATATGAGATCTTTGCGGCTGATGAGACGAAAATTTCTTATTAACAAAAATCAACACGATTTCCACGAAAAACGACTCATAACGGCATATACAAAAGATGTAGTAAACAAAATAGCTATAAATCATTATACATATATAATATTAGTATTAGTTTCCTATTCTTCGACGATATATCCAGGAATGCGTAAAACTCTATGCATTCCCAATAAGATGATGTTAATTACAATGGGCATCAATATAAAAATAGTACATACTTATATAAAATTTTAAGAAGACATGTAGAAGAAGACCCGAAGACAGTAAGCTGAAAATTTACTTTTTAAGAGATATAGGACCGGTATCACATCACCAGAAGGAAATAAAATGGTTTCAATACCTCCCGTCTACATGAAGAGACGTAAAAAGAGTACTAATCACAATCAAGCAAGACCGCACACAAATGTCTTATATGATTCGCAATTTGGGTGTGGGGTAGACAGGCATACATAATATACGGGAAGTTTCAGTTCAACCTTCTGGACACGTACACGAGTAATAATAGATCCGTGACTACCTTTGAACCTCAAGGCCACTTTACATGTAATCCAGCTGTTCACGGTCTAAAAAAACCACGGAATATTAGATATTTAGAACGTTCGTTTATAACCGTTTATCTTTTCTTATTTTAATAATTCAATTGTACGCACTAAGTTACCTTCACCAAACGATGTTTCATGCAGCGGACCTGCTGGAAGATATTTCAGGGTGGAACAATTACTGTCCTTGTACAAGTATTCCTTTCAATTGTACAGACTATATCCACTGACTGACTGTACCTACATAGAATAGCAAACAAAACCTGGGTAATAATAGTTCACTTACTTGATGAACGCCCTCACGTACTGCTTGATATTATGGGTGTTAAGGTTACCGCGCAACCGCGAGCGATATTCGCTCAGCATGCGCTCGCGCTCGGTCGCCTCGCACGCGTCGCTTGCAATTTGCTGTACGAAAACAACATATTCTGTTATTATACTTTGAAATTCTAACTTGAACTGTTAACACCTAAAATGTGGCACTAGGTCTCGGTATAGATTCAGCTGCTTTTATTACAAATACGGCAGGTATACACTTCCTATGTTCATTTCCTTAAATTGTAGATGTCATATTAAAATACTGTAGAGACCTCTATACTTGTATATAAGAGATTATCACTATCATCAACCCTATTACCGTTTCATTGTTGGATACTATTTTTTTTTCAGATTAGAAGACTATAACCTGCCAGGTTTAGGCACAGATTTCACGTACCTTTAAAAACATTACAGAAAACTCTAAGATTGCGCAGGTGGCGTCGCGAAGTTTTTATTTACCATTAGGTACAAGTTACAGCTAGCTTTAATGTTAGACATAACTAATTGAAATTAGATACACATTTGAACAGTCTGTCTGTAGGTCCAGTGATTAGTGATCCTGACTGATGAGCCGGTGATTGCGGGTTTTATTCCCATCTGGGACAAATATTTGTGTGAGAAGCACAAATATTTATTCTATAGTTGGGTGTAAAAATAAATAAAAACTTAATATTCCACATAAGTATACATATATTTATATATAATGGATGCATTTTTATCAATCTGTATATATAGCACAGGCTCTGGGATGCGGCACTGAAATTATTGACTCCTCGAAGGCCATGTTAATAATTACATAGAAAGTTACAGATGTGGCACTAAATTATGGACTTCTCTAAGGCCATGTTAAAGCTTATTTAGAAAATTACAAATCGGCATTAAATTAATGGAGTTTTGAAAGGGCATGTGAACGTTTATTTGGAAAGTTACAGATCGGATCTAAAATAATGGACTTCACGAAGTCCATATAGCGTGCTGAATGGCCATTCTATGTAGCTATGTCGTGCCTACAACTTTGGAATATGAAATTACACATAATCCTACTTTAATCTTCGAAGATTTATACTATAACTAGCGGACCCGGCAGACGTCGTCCTGCCCGGAAAAGCAGTTTACAGTAAATATGTTAATTTAAATAAAAAATTAAACTTTTTAATATTAAGATTCCATAATTACGAATCCACGTTTGTGTAAAAAATAGAACGGACCGATTAGATTATGTAATATTGTTAGTTGTTCAAAAAATTAAATTTGGTAACACACTAACTACACACACAGCGCCCCCTACAAGGGTTCATTTGTGAATTCAAACCTTGCAGGGACTAACGCGAAAGTACACAAAAAAACTGGTTGTTATTAAAATGGTTCTATGAGATACAAATAGCAGCGCCACCTACCGAGTGTAACAAACACATCTATAGCGTATATACATATAACTTGTGTAAATAACAGTAACTAAATAAACACGTGTAAAATAAATCATTGTTAGAAATCGAAACAC
>DWME01006896.1:0-13142 GCA_018244795.1 Parelbella ahira ahira
ATTTATTTGCTAACATTACCCTCGAAACATAATATGTCTAAATCGAAACCTATGCGGTACGAGCAGCGTTTCAAGCAAAATAAATATTGGGATGCTAAAAAAAAAGAACCCATATTTTATCCTGTAATTTTTTTTATTACATTTATCGGCAAATCTTTGTGGATGAACCTATGGCATCAACAACCCTTCTGGGTTCATAATACAAATAAAATTTAAAAGTAGAAACAATTTAATCATAATATGTTCGGTTCACATTTTTGCAAATTAAGCTTTTTTAAATTTGAAGATTTTTATTCCTTTCGCGAGGAAATATGAGCTGGTTTTATTAACTGGAATAATAAATGAATGCGAAATTTTTAGTCCCGGTTCTATGAAGTTGGTATATTTTTATTTCCTTTTAACTTTTTACTCAGATGTTTCAGTTGACATTTTTTAACTGTTTATGCTCAGTAAATATTTTTATCTGTTGATGACGAAAAGTAAATTTAAATAATTGAACTTTATGAGCCGATAACATATTTTATTATCAACGATATCAGTTGATTGCAGTGTGTGCCTATATTGTGTACATTTTTTTCACCATGTGTTTTAAAGTGGGCGCTAGTTATTAGGCAAACTGTACTGACATTGCTGTGTACATGTGTAAAGGATGTTACAATATACCAAATGGTCCCGTCATACTCAGAAATAGCAATGGCCTCAGTGTCCGTTTGTATTTGTAATTAGTAACAAATTAACATATTTTTTTTAAATATAAATAGTGAACAAATCTTATTGAAGGTGATAAATAGAATTCATGAATTATAGTGCAAAGAAATTATTACTTACAAAGAAAATATTTATTACGGTAGAAATAAATTGACAATTAGGTACGTATAGCGTAGAAATTATTAATTTTAGTACAACGAAAACAGAGTAAGAAATTATTAAGCAGTGTGCAAATTAATTATTAATTTATCGCATAAAGCACATTATTATTTATAATACAAGAAAATAAACACTACATTTTTTACAAAATATAAACATTTTAAACATACGATTAATGTACACTTAGCAGCACAAACTCTACACGTCAAATGTATCGTGTCTAGTATTATCCTGAAACATTACGCTTTCAAGGTACTGTGACATACATTATACTTTCAAATAGAACCTGAGATTGGACAAGAATATTCTCTCTTAAACATTACCATAATACTAAGCATTGGAATAGACATGGCGACGTCAAACCTCCCTTTATGTAAAAGGCTCTCAGGTGCTTTCATGTTGGCCACGCTACGCTCATCCTTAGGACAGTTTCTAGTTTTTCATCCCCATGAAAAGACATTTGAATGGAATCACGCTGAAAGGATTTTTTTAATGAGATTAAGAAAATGTATGGCGCATTTTGTAGATTTTTCAGATTGTAGAGACTACTGTAGCAATGGTTATTAGAGCTAACGTAAAATCACGCCTGTGATCCCCGAAGGGGTAGGCAGAGGAGTGTAGTACACTCCCACGATTCACGTTACCTTTACGTCCCATGGAATAGGTCGTGAGCCCATTGCCATACACCGGGCACAGTTCTAGAAATTCTCAATTAGATAAATCCAATAATAGTACCCGACCCGGGATTTGAACCCAGGACCTAACGATCGGCCGCATTACCATACTCAAACTATTTTACATCCCTTCACAAAGAAAGCCTCTATAGCCATGATCAAGATCTAAGAATCAGTGATAGATTAATGATATGGTTCAAGCAATTATATTCTGTTATGCTCTCATAATTGTGAATCTAATCAGTACATAACCATATCTATTTCGTGTCTTCATAATTTTTGTATTATTATGGAAGCCCTATTACACCCAGTGTAAGCCCAAATGTGGCATTACTTAACGAAAGTTAAGGAGGCCGGACCCTTGAGAGGGCCACTCGACGAAATTGGATCCTTAATCCCTTGGACCTCTTGTAATTCTTTTTGAAGTAATCTAATAGAACCGTAGGTGAGTGGTGTCGTCTCGATACACGCATGTAATACTTAGTTAGGGCTTTGATTGACTTTGGCACGTCTTCAAAGACTTTGAATTTCTAATAATGAGATCATGATATTTGTTATACGTACTCCACTCTTCGGGTCGTAATCTACCGTATTCATGCGCTCAGGTAGTTTTCTTCCTCTAACCGTCTGATTAAAGTTCTTCTTAAAAATGAATCCGAAATATAAATATGAGTTACATCGTAACATTCTACTGCCTAATTATTCGACTGCCTCATTGGTCGAGCGGTTGCAAGCGCGACTGGTGATCGTGAGGTCCTGGGTTCAAAACACGGGTCGGGTGCTATTGGATTTTTCTAATTTAGAATTTCTAGTAGTGACTCGGAGTCTGAATCAGTGCCCGGTGTATGGCAATAGGATACCACCTATTCCATGGAACTTAGACGTAACTGGTGAAACGTGGGGGTGTAGTACACTTCTCTGCCTACCCCTTCGGGGATTACAGGCGTGACGTTACGTAACATTCTAGTACTGTATTGCTGTTAACGTGAAGGTATAGGTTTTTATTGTTGACATAGCCCCATTTTTGTTATGATCTCCAAACAAATGTACCTACATTTATTTAGAAATTTCACCACACAAGACCCATTGACGTTCAGAGGTTTTATCTTCATTCTGTAAAACATTACTTTCAATATTAATTGTTTTTCTACTTATATGATGTTAATGGGAGTCATTATATAAACCGCGGCGGTGCGCGGCGGCGTGTGATAATAGCCTTAATAAATTCAAATCAAACACGCTTTGAAGAAATCTCGACCTCAATCTAAATCCGAATGAAACTGGATTCTTTTCTCTTAAATCTGTTACAAAGGGATTTTTATAAAAACGTTTAAAAATGGCTAGAAAGTCACACAATGACAAATCTTAAAGTATCGCACAGTTGCCTCAAATGTAAAAAGCCGTGAAGTATTAAAAGTATAACAAAGTTTATCTACATAATATATAATACAGTGTATTATTCAGTCCATACGAGACTTACTTACATAGGCTGTCAATTGATATTGTAATATAGAGCTTTCTGTATAATAAGGCAAAGGGCAACACTTAAGCTTTACGAAGAAAATTTAAACCAAGTCATCACTGTATACACCAGATCAACGTATCTTACATTATACAAATAAAAAAATAATTTTTCATAAGCCTTATTCAAATCCGGTTCCATCCGGTTCCGTTTTCCCCCAACAAACCTACCCTATTCATTCTCCTAATCTTTTCGCCAATACTTTGACTCGGCATTTGCGAATCGTTCTTGAAAAGTTCGTGCGCTTTTAAAGCGTGGAGTGAATAATTTATTCTTTATACTTTGTTACAATGAAATTTAAGAATATGATTTATATTTGACAACGTTAGCCAAAAACTTTAAGTACCTAGGTACATTTTGGAATATTCTTAACCTTTATGAATCACAATTAACTTTTTATCGTTCTACTATGGAATACGGGCTTAGCTTCTGAGATTTGAAAACCAAAATTTATCACGCTGGTGAAAAGTGGAAAGGCAGAATTTACATGCCGGAGATGACATTATGGTTATCTTTTGAGAATGTAAGACTCCCTTGTAACGTTTTCCTTCGTGTAATATTCAATAGGAAACGCATATATTCTCCTAAATTCAGTCAGATGCATGTAGGATTCAAATATCGGAGCCCAGAACAGTATTGATATTTAAACAGTAATTCCAAGGGATCGAAAACAATAAGCAATTCAAAGTACTTAGAATCTATTTACGGTTGCACACAGAGTCTATGGCCCGTGATAACGACACAACATCTGGTGTAGTGCTAGTTGCTATTTATGAATCATATCAAAATATTTATTAAAATAGCTTTCGACTTAAATTCTCTGGATTTTTTCACAGAAAAAACAAACGCAACGCGCGATGTGTACGACGCAAAATTGTTCGTAATAATGAAATTTTAAAACGCTTACATTTAATCCCGTTTTAATTAAAAAATTATGAATTCATTTATTTTTGAGAGAAAAGTTAACCTGGCAAGAATTCTTACAAAAGGATGAATAAGTTACATTTTTTTTGTACTTCATCATCATCATCATCAGCCTACTCTCGTCCACTGCTGGACATGGACCATATTATAATACATCCCAAAGTAACGACGGGTTAATATATAAAAAAAATTGAAATTTAACATCTTTATTGAGCACAATACAAGTCTATATTTCATAAATACACTCAGCTGATAACTCACAGTAAACTCGTATTTATTAATCACTTCAGTCCTCTTTTCTCTTTCATCTCCATTCCAACACAAACGAATACTTGTTTATATAAATTGCACCTTCATAAGCAAACAGCTGGACCTCTCAGTAGAAGTGTTTCAATCAGGAAATGGGATTACCATTGGTTTTAGAAATATAAACGAATTCAGAAAGTTCTAAGTAAGTTCTAGTAACATTGAAGATCAGTTTTCTTACCTAAAATAAAAAGGAAGGAGACTTGGGCATTCAAATCTTTAGTTATGATTTATTTATATTAACGCAATAGTTAATTATTTAATGTCACAAGGTACAATGTTAAATTGCGTTTGGCGACTATATATAATATTGTGACAACTCACATACAGTCATCTGATTCTCAACGACGCCGAAGCTGCATTGTGATGTTCTGCTTATAAACTACAGATATGATTTTTTTAGATACATGGGTAATTTAACACTCAAACACAAAACCAATGCGCATCTAACATGTAACTCGAAGCTCAGCAATCTGAATCACTAAGAACTGAACGAGTAAACCAGCCAACAAAGATATAGTAAACAAATAGCGCATACTTTATATTTATTTAATTCTGTATTTAATTACATATATTCTAAGCACATAGTTTGTTAATATCATCATCATCAGCCGATTCCTAGCCGCTGTTGGACATACGCTTTACCAATAGCACGTTTAAATGTCATCGACCAATCTACAAAATTACTCATACCTACAAGTAATTTCATCAAAGATTATGCGACTTTCCTTAGTACTTCTCGTTTAATATATATATTTGTGAATGTCGTCTGTTTGCGCGTCGCTCCATCGTATTTAATTCTGCGATTTCAGCGTTATCATTATTTATGATAGCTCTTAGGTGGTATTTGGTTTTCTTATTAACTTAATGAATTGGTTTCGTTGCGAATGTTGGTCTTTTTTTGTTTCTCGTTTTCTACGCAAAAAATGCTTTTGGGCTTTAGTATCTTAATATGGAATTTATAAAGATAAATTCCCGCCCTCTGAATCTGAACGCTCCATTGGGCACCGTTGTATGTTTTAATAAGTAATGTTTGTGATAGCAAATCATGACCTCATTTTGCTCATCAAATTATAAGTATGTCAAGGTTAAGTGGTCGCGACGGTCTCCGGATATGTCTCTATTTGATCATTCATATTTTTTATCTATAATCGATGTTTATACAGCAATATCGTGATTTACTGAACTGACAAGTCACTAAGCACTATTTATTATGTTGTGTCACTGTTTTTTTCGTATTATAATCCTTGGTACAAAAAATGACAACACAGGCAACGACAGAAAGAGCATATGTTCTTGATAGCCTGCCTAATAGACTTCTAGTTGAAATATATACGCCGACGTACCTAACAGTAAGAACGTGCTACAGACTAATGAACTACCAGACACTATTGCGTTCGCAAATTGTTTCGGCGACATTACTAAAACCTACACTATGCAACATTAAAAATACGATTGTTCAACGTTCACGAAATGTCCAAATATAACAGGAAGATTTTAGATTTGCGATTCAAGAGGCTTAAAACGTTACGTAGTATACGAACTCCCGAACAATATCTATTTATAAAACGACCCGTAAATAACTGATCGAATGTTTTTGCCGTATCGATATCAACCCTTTTCTGCTTCAACGATTTTATGGGCATAGTTCGGGGCTAGTTGTTTTGTTACGTTATCGATGGAGCTGAACAATTTATTAAGATAAGCCTTTGTGCTGTTATCCGTTTCATATTATTGTTTTTGTTGTAATTGATTGAGGCTCATTCGCAACTTGAGCACGGATCTCTGATTTCTCTTCGGGGCGTAGACAATACTACAATTATGATACCGATAAGTAAAAATTTTAGATTTCTAACTTATATATCCGGAAATTAATTCTAGGAACACTAGCTCCGTGAAGAATACGTGCAGCGCCGGAAATAATAACCGACAAAATGAAACACGGATCATGACATGATACGCGACTTCTCAGGATTAGTAGGGAGATTGGTGTTAGATCATCGTATCCTTTAAGTAACCACAGGATATACATATATCTACATAATGTATAAAAATATTTGTCAATAATATTTTTGACAAATATTTGACAATATGTAAATCTGTTTTTTAGATTTATAACAACTGTATATCTTTTATGAATGTTTTCTTGTGATTCTGCTTTAAGATTTTTACATATTATTTCCGTCGCGAAAAAGGAAAAGGCACTGCGTATAAAATTTACCCCGCACTTGGCCAAAGTGCAACACTGTAGATATTGTCATTTTCATTTAAACGGAGAGTCTGTGTCTAACAGCAGGACGACACACATATAAGTTGACGATGATGATAATTTATTTCTACCCCAAACATTATTTAAGCAATACTATCGTTTCTCTATTTTAGTTGAAGTTCTATGATGGTAGACATAGAAACATATAATTGGTAGTAGGAACACCCTGTAAAGATCGTCTCTTGCAAACCTTACAATTACATAGTAACATCTCTAATTTTATGAACTGCTGGTTATTATGTTAAAAAAATATATTAGCTTATGAAGATTTTCAACGTAAGGAAGATCGTAAAGCTGCCAGATAGTGGCGCTTATGAGCCGAGTGAATATATGGGGGCCGTGAGAGGAAACGCGAGAAAAAATGAAGCGACAGGGATGTAGGAAAATATTTTTTGGTACATGTTATATTTATATTGTTTTTATTTTGCTCATGATGATAATCATGATGATGTAATGCAAGCCGATATCAGTCACGGTAAACTGTGTTCTGTTTTTAAACACCAGTGCTTGGCTTCTGTACTATCGACTACCGAAATAAAAATATTTTAATTGCAAAGTTATAATACGCACATGTTATATGATGATATATGTTGATATGTTGTTTTGCAATTATACGCAATATGGTGATTTACTACTTATTAGTATTACTAGTACTTATTACTATTTATTTACTAGTTTTTTAACGTTCAATATCTTTCTCGTATGGCCTTCCTTACAAAGTAAATTTGGCTAAAATACTTTATCGCTTTCAAATGTCTATTCTGATACATCGAATTGTCTATAACCATAGTTTTATACTGAGATCCTAATTATAAAGAAGGGTTAAATATAATTTTTAAGAATGTTCAAATCCACTAAATATAACGGTATCCATAACAACTACCTTTTTCTGACATCTCTCTCAATATACAGTCTCTATATAACGCGATGTAGAGTCTGCGAGCCCGGCAATATTTTTCAGGTCCTATCTCACTCTATAAAGTCTGATACACACATAATTTGATAGGATTTTTTATAAAGAGGTGTTTTCGCAATCCCTCCATGTATCATTATGTCAAAAAATCTAGAAATGTTTCTTTGTAAAATATATATATTGACTTAGTATTCGGTAGTTAGTAACCTTAAATATATTATATACATACGTACTGTTATATATATGTACCTATATAAGGAACGGTAAACATATGGCCGACAGTACCGAATCAGGTCAGGCTACTTTGGACAGTTGTTTCTCAACATGTACCTACTGCGGTGTAACAAGACTATAGTCAACATCCAGGTTAGCTAAGGTCATTCGATCAATACAGCCCATAGACACGTGAATAAAGTCTAAGGATCATCTTCAGGAATTTTAAGAAAATAAAGTAATTTTGAATTTATAAATTAAGGTAAAAGATGGATAATTTATTTATGAAATATTGTTTTATTGAGATGACACAGTAAAACGGTTGCATATTTGAGTTTCAACCAACATTTTATACGTAATTATGTACATTTTTCAAAAAAGAATTAACACGATTTAATAGTATTACGGACCGAAAATCCAAAGCTCGAATTTAATTTTATTCTGCGTACAAATAAAAGGTGATGTTTAATCGTTTTTTAATTTAGCATTAATCGTTAGAATCCTAATTTCGAATTCGAAATTGTTCGACGTAAACTAAAAGGTGACATTGTGATAATTTCGTGAGATACAAACTGAAATCTAAACTGTAATTACTAATATAACGTTCGTTGCAACTCAATTACAAGCGTCTCCGACTAGTTTGCGTTGTGGCAGCTTGTTTGTAAATTGATTTAAATAAATGCCATATACACGGAAAAGAGAAGAAGCGTTGGTTTAATGTAAAAAACTATTTTGTAATCGTTAATTTGCACTATTTCGACATGACGTCTATTTTAGACTATTAATAGCTGTTAAGTGTTTTTTACAATAATCTAGGTGATTATGCCATATAATTCCATAACGGCCACACACACAGAACCCTTGGGCCTGTAAAGCGACAAGTATTATTGAATATTGTCGAATGACTAGCATTACTTGTCATTTGCTTGCTCCGAATGACAAAGGCTGACGAAAGCGTTTACATGCACGGAAAATTGTTGTTACCTTGAAAAAATGTCAAAACAACGTTTGCTAAGTCAAAAAGTAAGCCAAGCAAAGACAAGAGCTTGTAGGAGGTAAGACAAGGTTTGAGCAGAAAAACATCTGCTGGGATCGCTACTAATTAGTGTACATTACAACTAGTAATATTAATTTACTAATTTACAACATAAGTCGCGTTAATGAAATTAGTACCAATAATTCGGTTCAATGAATTTGAAAAGGATACGTTCGCTCGGAAAGCCCGATTGCTCAGACGTAGTCGGCAGGAATTAATCGTTGTCGTCAAACGCCTGCGGGATCTGAATAGCAACAAATTTGTCATACCCTTTGTTTAACATTGTGCCTGGTTCACATGACGTTTCAATATAATTTTTTATATAGATCATTATCAGCAAATCTTCTGATTTTTCTCTATCTGATTTTAGTGTTTTTTTTTCTAGGCCTAAGGCTACTAGTTTCCAATGTTGCCCAGAATTCGGATTGGTCAACATTCAGACGCTTTAACAGATTTAAAGTCAGATAATATTATGTAGAAATCGAAGGTGCGCAGGTCTCATGAAGACGTTATCCTGGACTGTTATAAAAAGCAAAACTATTTTTAAAACACCTCTAAGTAACTTAGAATAGTTAGATCAGCGGAAACGCATCTAAGAAAAACCGCGATAAATTCATATGAACCCCCAATTTGATTTTGTATAGGTACACAGATAAAGAGGAGTACCTACACTTACATTCAGGCTAAGAACAGATAAATCCATTAGTTTTTCGCTCAGCCAGAAAACATAACTAGAAGCCCTTTATAAGCAAACTGTTACGGTGAGAATTAATTTGGATTCATTATATAATAACCAATATATAGCACCTACAACGTCATTATTTAAAATAAATTATTCCTAAGTTGCGTGACAAATGTTGTTGTAGTACATAATTAATTTAGTAACATGATCTAGCATAACAAGCAGATAACAAAGAAAACAAAAATAACAAACCAATTATGTACCTACTCAATTCCGTATAACAAAAGCACATCTAAATAGTTAGGAACCCGGAAACGCCACCCGACCGCAGTGTGACACGGCCGTACACCCCGGCCGTTCATTGTTCTGCCGTTGACAAGTTTATTTCTTCCAAATTGTCAAACATTCACCCTGCTGTTGTGTCAGGTGTATTAATTTACTTTCATCAATTATGTCGTATCGCACACAGAGTCGCTGACGTTTACAAAATTATCGCCAGAATTTAGATGAATGGGCTGTTTACAATTCGTATGGCAATGTGTCTAGCCTTTTAGTCCCGTTTTTAGGTAGAGTGACTTTTCAGCTGGAAGTTGAAGTTCGATTCCAACACGAAACTAGTATCTGTGTCACAGCACTAATGCATCGTCTTTAAAAATTGAAAATCTGCATAATAATAGGCATATAAGTATATACACAAGTATATTTATCAGTTTCTTGTTTACCATAGATCACACTCTGCGTGGTTTAGAATGAAATGGCCGCCTGGGGAGTTATACTGAGATATTTAAAATTACTTCATAATTTTGTACTATATTTCCTGAATATATTGATTTGATCGAAGATTCAAACCAAACTGATGCATGTATGTTTAATTTTGTCACGTTCATATGTTTGTACGTGCCCGACGGTGACGTGCATATTCCTATGTGAATTATTAAAGTTAATAGCGCAGGTATCCATCACATCAAACGCGTTCACGCGGTGAGAGCGTCGCGCGCGAGATATTAAGTTTTCATAGTTCCATTTCACGGGAACTATTTTCCCATCGTATCTGTCATATTGCGTATCACCCACCAAGGTAGCGCATATAGATACTTTTCATTTTATGGAATTAGTAAACAACAGTGCATAATAACGTATTCACATGTCTTCAGGAGTAGCTAAGCGTTTATGACCGACTTCCACTGAGATAGATACTAATTCTAACTACATTTTAAGTAACAACTCCTAAAAAATCCTACTTAGATTTATATGTATGTATGGATATTTGTAGATCCCATAGATTGGGAATCGTTTCAGATTACGAAGTTCGATATCCCCTAAACGTCGTAAGAGGCGACTAAAAGGAGACTTCCGGGGCGCGAGCGGTAGGAATGAGAGCTCTAACCATTCAGCCAGCGTTCCCGGTAATCACGACGGTATGGGCGGCTGCATATCGTAAATCTTAATCGCAATGTAATGTTAATTATCACCTTAACTGAAATTTATTAATTACCTTAGCCGAATATCAATATTGGGATTTGTTTGGAAACTGACTACGCGAATATTCTAAACAGAAAGTCGTGTATCCAGCAACAAAACAAATGTTTTAATTAACGAAGACTTGCTATATAATACAATGCAATAATGTATACAAAGCAAACGAAAACGTAATAAATGTGATTGGTTGTGAAAAAATTTCATTTTGAATATTATTCTAGATAATGCCAAGTTAGGCGAGGAACCAAACTGTGAATCTTCTTCTAATGATCCACTTTTCATTAATCAATTTTCTGCTGCTGTTTTACAGTCATTTGTTCCCAGCTTACGACTTGAGTAATCATTATATTAGTGACACTAGTCGCGGATAGATGGCGCTCAAACAGTAAGCTCTGAAGCGTGACAGTTTCTTCACAATATTTTCTATTTTTTTCCTTCATCAATATACCTAGTGAAATTTAATATTAACGATAGACTTTTTTAAGAATACTTTAATTATCGTTTTATTAAACATTTACTTGTAACTGGTTATTACAAGCAACTTAATTTACTCCGAAATGTACAAAATTACCATACCTATTTTCCTTTCCGTTTCTATATATGACATCTCTCCTTACGTATGGAAATGTATGCCACATGAGTCCTTATGTTCAGGTTCGCCTTAATGATATCATCGTGCCTTCTCACTTTTTTACGTTCTTCAATGTAATAGATTTTATTACAGATCTCACCTTGTTAAAGACCGTATATTTTCGAATATACGGATACGAATATTCGAAAATATACGGTCTCCAGTTGAATATCGGAAAACAATCTTTATACGGCTTACATTGAATAATTAGAACCGACCTATAAATCTTGTTCGTTAATAGAGTTTCGAAGCGAGATTCACGGGAACGCTTCGCAAACGTTTCAAATTTAATCCTCACTTCGAGTTTTAAACGTGTCTACGTACATATATAATGATAGAGTAGTTTACAACTCAAGTATCCAATTCAATGAAAACGTTCAAGTGCTTAAAATACGATAGATACTTCATAATAAATATGTCTGTACTTAGCGTTACACCTATCCACTCTAAAATGATATTCTCAATACAGAAGGCAGGTCTTGGCTACTGAGAATATACGCACAGTGAATACTTAACTTCCCCGTTGAGTACCTACAGATAGTGGATTTGATCTGAAATATTAATTTACTTTTTAAGTAGGACATTTCTGCTTTGACGATGGAAACAATACAAAATAATAGCCTGTTTAACACACCAGAGATATAACGATACAACGATGATAAAATAAGTTTGAAGAGATTTTGAGAAAAATACAAAAGGCGATCTTATCGCTAACAAACTATCACTAACAAAATACCTTCCATTAGAAGTCAAGAATAGAAATAAATAAATATGAAGGGGTACAATTCTAATACAATGACTAAAAAACAATGACGCCAACCTGCAATAAATATTTTTTGTCTATAGCACTAGAGATAGCTGTCGCCAAAAAATATCTAGAATATCGGTTACATAAATAAACATCTTATGAAATATCAAACAATAAAAGTTTTAACTCGAAATAAATACGGCTTCAAAAACTAAACTTATATTTTCGTTTTGTCTCGCCCCGATGTTGAAATGTATATGGCCGGTTATCAGCGCTACGGGACCAGTAGACGCCTTTAACGTAGTTATTTACGAACGTTCAGAGCACCTCTGTTACTTTGAGATCTCATTCTGCGTTGCTTCACTCGGGCTCGCATCTCTGCCGTGCAATACACATAATGAAGCTGCTCGAATACACTTCTGTATTTAACTTTGTGCGCCAATAAAATGAAATGCGTAGATATTTCTGAATACAGTTATGGCAATAATTTCCATATAGGTACTGTGTATTTTACATTATTGCACGAAATATCCAATATTTTCTTAATATAATAATATTTTATCGCTTATTTCTCGCTTTTATGCTTACATTAAAAAGTGTTTTAAAAACTTTATGGTCATGTTAGTGTTAGTTTGTAGGTCTTATATGCTGGAGGGTTTATTAGCGAATAATAAAAAACATTGGAGTAATGAAATATTGAAATTATTATGAGATTTGTTTCCCCATTACAATTCAATACATTCAATACTTTAAACCCATTTTGGCCAATTTAACCAATAAGACAATGCGTTTTTTAAACGTGGTGATTTTAATGCGGCATTACATTTCATTCATCTAATAGGTATCTTAGCCGCCTAAGAGTTTTGTAAGTAAAAGTT
>DWME01006897.1:0-13141 GCA_018244795.1 Parelbella ahira ahira
GGTAACTGGGCAGTAAATAATTTTTTTAATAGTTAGGATTTATATTTTAATTACTGCACTTATAATGAAATAGGTTGTGTTAGCTACCCGTAAAACATTCATGAGGCTTAGTAGCCATTACATTCCAATATGCACCCCGGCATATACTTAATAGACGCAACGGAGACACGAAAAGAGAAGTAAACAAACCGTTAGATCAGGAGGCACTATTTCAATTCATCGTCAACCATCACACTTGTAAAATACCCCGGAACGCTATTCTCTCCCAAATGAAATGGCGACCAATGGCAAACATTTCACATATAGGTAGCTCGTTCTTTTAGTTTCCCGTGGGAATATAATATTTTTAATATTCATTCCTATGATACATAGATACATTGTATTATACATTTGTATGCAGTTTTTGACATATAGAAACCCTGGAAACTATCAGAAGATTCAAACCGAAAGCGAGAGTGAAATGAGTAAGCTAAAACAGGGCATTACGTACAGTAGTTTTATACTAATACCTAAATACCTGCGGAAGTATTCAATTCAAATTTTGATAATATGTGTTTTTTTTGCAGGAAATACTGGTGACCCTTTACAGAGTGAGTTCACTCAAACCAAGACATGTGTATTTTGAAGCCAGGTTGCCATTAAAGTGGCCATTTGCTCCCGCGCCGATACTGTCTCGCTGCCACGCTTTTAGCGCTAAGTGTGCTAGGCTTTGTTACATTTTAACATGCTTTTGCGAGATGGAGGCCGCGATCTCTTATACCTTGGTTACGAACGCACAATCATTAACAAGAAAATGAAAATATCATTAATATCCGATGTTTTTTCAGGCATATATAATTGGTCGATACCGCATATGGATGTGTGCTGTCGAACTCAATCAGAACTACACGATTCGATTGTTAGTGTCAGTTAGAGCAGTTTTTATCAATTGATAAGCATTAATGGGTAACAGCGCTGCCGGTATTCACTGTTAGTCGCATTTCGTAAGTTATTATTTGTTCCTATCGCTGTAGTTGAATTATCTGTTCTATTCGATGTCAGCGATAGATCCAATGCTACTCCCGAAGAATCAAATTAACCGCTCATGAAGGTGAATATAGCTTACCTGATACACACTCAACGTATACACTTCGATATTGTAGCTTGTTTTAGAATAGATGCAACATACAATTTAATTTGTAACAAAATAACTCAATATGGCTTCTCGCCACCAGTTTATTTTAAATCCCCGTTCGAGACCGAGGAGGGAAGGTGAATAAGGTCGCCCGATCATTAGCCGAACATTTGTACTGATAGCGTCGCGGGCTAATGAGCCCCGACTCCACCAGCGTACGCAGATCTATCTGGGAATTGTTTTGCAGCTCAAACCAAATAAAGAAACTTAAAAAAAAAAATGAGGATTACTTTTATAGTACGTTGAGTTTACAAGCTTTGAAATGCACCCTCACTATAAAGTTGAAATTTTTGTTTGAAGTGGATGTTGTCATCTTTCAAAACTGAACTTAGAAGCACACATACATTGTTCGCAAACTTCATAGCCATCAGTTTGAAGACTTAGTGTAGTGTAACAAAGATGTCACTCACCGTGGCAGCGCCATTTGTTCACCAAAGCACCCAGTAAACTAGGTACATAAATTATTTTGTCTTCCAAGTGTAAGGAACTGCTCAGGAATTTATTACGTGCTCACGGGTCAAGAGTTAACTTGAAGCGGATACAAATTCACCTCTTTGAAATTTACATCCGTGCGTAGAATTCTACGAGTATATACCTACATTTATAATATTATAAATCTGTAACACTGGTACGAGTTGACGCAATCCATGTTGTTTCACAATCCATATTTTTGTTGTACAGTCATATTATGGATATATATAATCAAGACTAAATAAATAAACAATTTTCATATGTAACTGTATTTGGATATAAGTTAATACATCATTATCATGTACTATTCTACCTGTCTAAGCCCACAGCTGGACTTGGGCCTACCCCAGGGTTCGATAAGGTATATTTAAGTTACTGCTATGAATCGTTATGTTGTTATTCCCTGTGTTAATATGAAAAGCTCCCTCTTCACTCGTCACTTACACCAAACCCGCTTGGAAAAATAGCACCGAGTGCTGACAGCTATTCTGTATAAAGCAAGGGGATGGTTTAAAATATTATGCGTCGTGGAAAGTATTTTTTGCTTTCGCAAGGAACGTGTCTCATCACTGACGAGTTACATACATGAGGAATTATTGTTACGGATAATAAATCTGTATGCTCATCATCAACCCGTCATTGTATATGAACCTGCTTAACCCACGTGTTTTTCGGGAAGGCCCCTGCAAGCATCAACCCTTTTACAATTGCATTATTGAATACAGGTTTTGTCACAGAATAAGAAAGGTTTAGGCTATAGCCGACCGCGGTCGCCGAGGGGACATATGTGCTTGATTCTGCTTAGAGAATTTTATGAAAAAGTCTAAGGTATTCAGCTTTCCTTACAATGTTTCCTTTACCGTTACAGACACATAATATTTAGTGATCAGGTAAGATAAACGAAACTATAGAAGAATATAGCTAATTGTACCAGCAATTGAATGGTAGAAGTTTACTGTATGAAATGTACAAAAGTGCTTTGTAACAATCGGATTGGTCGTAAGTGGCATTAAACACGCAACACCTATCTTCCACACACGAAGCATGCACTGAGTAGAAATAAAAGCGTACGGCACAGTGTATAACCCTACTAACATAATATTTTCTCCTCTAAACCTTGAGTATAGAACCTGTATACCTTACTGAAACTGTATCCCTGTAAAAACCGTATAACACTTAAGATAACAATAAATATATTTATAGGTATTTATGGGAAATTAAGTTAATTGTCATATTTGAACAGCAACTCTTCGCGTAACGCATATAGTGTAGCAGTACGACAACAAGATAAGGGTGACTCGGTCTATTTAACAAGATGACAGCATAATTTTTTAAGTCCTCGTGAGCTGACTGCATTTCGAGGGTTCCGTAGTTGTTTAGCTGTTACTTAAAGATATGGAAAAAAATAAAAACTAATCGTCGCTTACACACCGGCTTACACGTTCTTAAATTACTTGGTCAGTAAAGCGGTCACATTTACACGTGGATCTTTTCACTAATTACTTAAGTATTATTAAGTTGATTTACTTTCTTCGTTATGCTTTCTAAGTTCGAGTCAGGTGTTAGATTGTATCAACACATCATCTTCAATTTACCGTTCCGTCGGTCATACAGGTCAACTCTCGTAAGGAGATCGGTTGAGGCCATTGTCCAGCCAGCTGGACAAATTTGTTTAGATTTCACTTGCTTTATCATGTGATTCAAAGTAGAACTCGCAGGTCGCCATGTAACGTCACGTTATTTTTTTCCCGAAGGGGTATGCTGTGGGGTGTAGTACAGTCACATGACTCACCTATTATGTTAAATGTCCATCATGTAATAGACTTTAATAGAGGATGATGTCATACACTGAGTATAAATGCCGACTCCGAGCTTCCATGGCAATTTCAAGTTACAAAAACTAACTTTGCCGATCCAGAAATCAAATCCAGGACCTCTTGATGGGGTAGTCGCGCTTACAACCACTCGACCAACAAGGCAGTTAAAACATTTTTTTATTAAGTGACGCATAAACATATCTTACATTTAAAACTATAAGCCGTCCCAATGACAAGTTTTTAGTGGCAAACGTCATGCGGAATGGCGCCCGCCATAAATTTAGCGTAAATATCGCGGTGCCGGCGGCCGGAATCACTTTACCGTAGATAAGGTGGAGGTAGTCTGCAATCTTCAACTCCGGTATACCGCGGTTCATTTTGTGGCAGTTTTTAGAAATAATAGAAAATAAATTGAGACATATGTAATTTCACCGCGTGACCGCAAAGTAAGCATACTCGTAGCTTGTGCTATAAGAACCAAATATTAAATAAAGTCACATATAAACATAATATGATGTTATTGTACAGATATTATTGTTTAGTTCATTTAGAAAAAGTTAACACTTTTGGGTATCAAAGGGACATTGCTGTATAAAAACTCCGCAAGAAACTCAAACAAAAAATTCATTTCGTAATATTTTAGTAACCAAGATGTACTTTTTATTTAAACGAATTAACGAATTTTAAATAACTCTTTGATTTAACTATTACATTGAATTATATTATGAGTAGATAGATACATACATACATCTACATTTATTGCGTTGTTTTAACGTTTCATTTCCTTCTAACTGCCAGAACAAAGTAGATATTACGAGAACAGTTTTTCAATTATCCGCAAATGTATGTGAGCCTGTCGCAATAACACGTTAAAGGCTATACAAACGGATTAAAGAATATCAATTTCAGTCGCAATTCGATGCAATATATCACTTTTATTCGCCAGGTCGGCACGTTGTGTACCGCGGAGCGCATATCTCTGAGTTATTTCCCTCGGATGAAATATGTGGCAATTTCTTTGAATAATACATGGGCCATATTTCAACCGCTACGGGCTACGGCCTACGAGCGTAGCGCTGTAGAAATATGGCTTCAGGAAGCCGGCGTGATGTTTCAGCTTGTTTTATTTGTAATCTCCCGAATAAGTTGAAAGTGTTGTCTGGATACCGACGGCAATACATTTGTCTGTCGGTAGTAAACTTATGTTGTTTTTACGTAAGAGGCTATTATGTAAGTGATAATAATGATGTGTTATCACTTGCTATATTCTTCCAAACAAGCTGTTTTTGACCCCGTTTTTATGTAAGATAACATATAAATCTAACAGACGCACGTTTTATTGCTGGCAAATGTTGTAATACTCACCGCTAGTAATACATATTCACGGTTAATCAAACTTTCGTACTCGGTTGAGACTTACCCATCCACGGCAAGGCTTAAATATATGGACGAAGTGATCATCAGTAAGCTGCCCACTAAAAGAACTTCACTACAAGTACTGCTGAATTGACGATGAAATGATGAAGATGACTGATGACAGGGTCATTTATACAGCCCTATTATAACCATGACAGTTTTCAAAAAGTGACAATAGGTGTACAGAGAGGAAGAATTTATCTGCAAGATAACTCATACTATTCTCGTATATACTACATACTATGGGTTCGATTGTTGAGCACAAGTAGGAAAAAAATAAACAAAAGAATTACCGTTCCACATTGTAATCGACATAGAGACATAACAGAGTATGGTAATGCTTAAATATTTTATATACATTGCGAACGATAATTATACCTATGTATGCTAAGATTACTGCTTTGCCCGAAATAATTTTCAATTTAATTTGAGGACATAATAATCTTACTTCATTTATAAAACGTACCATCACACCTGTATCACCCGGAAGAGGTAGGCAGAAGAGTGCAATACACTTTCATTTTACGTCACACCATATAATAGAGTTTTGGCCTATTCCCATACACCGGAACAAACCCAGACTTAGAGCCACTGTTATAAATTTTCACTTAGAAAAACCTAAAAATTTTACCGTATAGTTTATATACATACATGCTTTTGTACGTTTTCTCCGTGCGAAGTGAGCGGAATACATTTTATGCTTACCGTCATTTGCAGACATTTGCAGAGAGATGGTCACAAAGTTGTTTTACATTTTGTTATATCAATTTATTGTTTATTACACGAAGATAAACACGTATATCATTTAAAATAAGAAATAAAAAACAGAGATAAACTCCTATTCCATGTACCTAAAACAAAAAAAAAACAGAGATAAACATCTATACCATTTAAATTTAACAGGAAGTATTTAAATCATTTAAATTGGAACTCCATTTATGTGTAATCACCGGTAATTTTATCCTCTCTTTCTAAAGCCGCATTAGTGTACCTACAGAGTTCTATCAATCTTTTCAAAACATCGATTTTGTTCCGCTGATTCAATGTAGCCACTATTCACCTTTACAAGCCAAATGCTCGCATAGAACGGTCGATTAACACATGAAAAAAAATACCACACGATATGTGAGACAAAAAATCGCACGCTGCAAAATCGCTAATCAAAATTGAATGTAACACACCTCAATGCACACAATGAAATTATAAATTGACAGCGAAAAAATGTCACCTGGTGTTTTTGTGCCATTCAATGTGCAGTACAAAGAAATGGCAATGGCGTGCCAATTTATCATGCGGCTCTTGGCCTTTTAAGACAGATAATATATTGGGACATTAGAGCATAATAGACGATCCTCTCAGTCGTTCATCATGTTGCCGGTTTACCAACTACATTTAGCGTTTAGTGGCTACCTTATCGCTTAATAATAAGGTGCAATTTGGTGTGACATGGCAATATTGAGTGATGGCGTGTATTTCACGCAGCGTAAGGCCCTCAGATACGCGTGTGTCTATAAATCTTCTCGAATCGGTTTCGAGTTATTGTTTGGAAGTCGTTTGGAAACGAAATCGCCGAATCATTACTTGGATGTTACTCCTGCTTTACGTCAAGTGATAAATGGTATGTTTAAAGTTGATAGTTTTTGTCAAACTTAGATTGCACGCACGACTAATGGTGTGCGGTATTGAAAATGATATTATCCATTGCTTGATGACGGTACGAGGTTATAGGCAACTTGATATTGCTCCCAACGTTAGCAAGAGGGTATGTTATTGTGAATCTTGATAATGGTACAAGGTTATATGAACAAGGTCCCACTTCCGTCGTTAGCAATAGTATATAAAATTGTAATTTAATTAAAAGGTTGTTAGTGGTTCCCGAAAATATGACATCACGGCGGTATTTCACAGAAGAGGCAGACAGAGGAGTGTAGTACACTCCCGCAATGCACCTGTAATGTGGTATGTCCCATTATTGGATACGGGGTGAGCTCGTTGCAATACATCGTGCACAAATACCGACTCCGAGCTACTACTAGGAACTTCAAGTTTGAACAATCTAATATCACGTGACTTGCGGATATAACCGAACAAATATTTAAGTGTAAAACTTAGTTATCTAGTAACTCAGATATTTTAAGTTCCGGTTGACTATGTGTTAAACTTTATGTATGATATGAGATGAACTATACTAACAGGAAAGTCTATTATAGTATATAGTATAGTCTCACTTATTCATAATGCAAATAAAATCGCACATGAACACAGGTTGGCGCCGAGTTAGCTTGAAAATTAAATGTAGATTAAAATAGAACAGATGAATATTCCGTTAAATACATTTGGAACTGTCTGAACTAAATTGTTCGAAATGCACATATTTTTCCATAAAAAAATTCACGAGCTAATTCAGCGCCATTTGCGCGAGGACGACTGAAATTGTGATATACAGGCTGTTTCATTACTCTTACGAGTCGCGCGGTGCGATAATTCAAAATAATAGCGCGCTTTACGACGCTGCCCGGAGGGGAGGCTTTTAGGGCCGCGGCATACGTACTAAACTACAGTGCGCAACATGGTCTGATAATTGTATAACTTAAAAGCTATTCTACTTAGATTAGATTTTTATATAAGTAAGTATGTATATGAAAATCTAATTATTGATATCGGAAATAAAAAAATCTAAAAATGGAAGTGAACTAGGATAATAAATGCATTTTAAAATCAAAATATGTAATACATTTTTTAAAATGTTTTTAATACGACAAAATGATATAACGATAAAAACGGCACTACGTGTGCGTTTAGTTACCTGGATATTGTGTGTAACAAAATCAAAATACTCTGTCTTTCACGACAATAATTAATAAAGTGAGTTTAGGAATACTATTATTTTATAAGAGCTTTTCTTCAGTTACAAAGTAAATTATAATTATTAATTAAAAACGTCTCAAAACTATGTTTTTAAAGTACTTAATATTTGCATACAAAAAATCTGATACCATTTACGACAAATGCATACCTGTAAAGGTAATAATAAAGTTGACTATTCAAACATATGTCTGACTAATTCGCGCATGGACATTGGATATATCCCTATCTTTATCATGTTGCATGTAACCTGTGCGCGCGCAACTCCTAACTTTTATTATCTACGAAATCCCCCGAAGAGGCATAACTTCAAAAAGATGAACAATCAATATATTATGTAATAAAGATTACGTTTCTAACTTTTATATAATGTCCCAACTTATACCAGAGACAATATTTAACAGAACAATTAATAAACAAAAACGTTTATGACCCTGTACCACAGAGTACAAAATATATTGCAACACTTTGTTCCCGAGTACATAAAATGGTAAAATTACTTTTTCCATGCAGCTTATGTAAGCTGGTGGATGGAAAATGATGATTTACAAGCAGTTGCATTAGTCCTGCGACTCATATAGCGCGATAATTTAAAGTAATAGCGCTCTTTACGACTCTAGGAAATGGGGAAGATTTAGGACGTAGTCAAACGTGAGACATTGTGTATTACGAATTGTGTTTTTTTTTGTTCACCATATCTTTAACGCATGTAGTTTCAAAGTGAAACTATAAGATAGAACGATTCATGCTTTAGTCTGTATTCAGGAGTCCATACTCTTTAAACAAATATACATATGTGCATATAGTGTTCTCCTCCAAAGCCGGCATCTCAATGGCCACTGTCGGGGTATTGTAAATGTTCATGGGTGATAAAGATCGGTTACTATCAGGTGGCCCGTCTGATTTTTTGCTAGACTTAATACAAAGACCTGTAATGAGATAGTAATGCAAACTGTAGTAGTACTTTCACAGCAAGAGTCGGAACAAATAATTTTAACATTTTTGTGGTTTTTTTTTAAAAATCGCTCGAGGACTTTAAGTATAAGTAATATACCTCTGTACAGTACTGTACGCTGTACTCTTTATTGTACTGTACTTTGTATTGTACTGTACTCTGTACTGTACTGTACTCTGTACTGTTGTACTTTCTTGCGATTGACTTTGTTCGCTGGTAACAAATTCAAGAGCTTAATATTTCACTCGTAAATATACCAAGGCCTACTTAGGGGACTGTGTCATTATATAGTTACAACGCACAGTGAAGAAATCATCGCTTCACAATAAACGATTATAAAATAAGCATATTCATGACATATAAGGAAATATATGTAGTATCTACATTCTTGGAACTTATGACTAAACGCGTATGACTTTAACAAATCACCATCAGTCACAATATCTAAATTAATAGGCTCCATATTTTCTCATCGCAAACGTTCAAGCCGCTGCGATCATTAAAAAAAAATATTTACACTATCATCATTCATGACGAGAGATATAACACGTTCAGGATATTTATTTAAAGTCATAAATCTCCGCGAACTACCGCGTCGAATCCCCCAGAATCGCAACAAAGGAAACGCGTACATCACCACAGGAAAAAAAACCGAACACGCCACGACACCGCTTATTTATTTATGAGCTCAATTCATACCAGAAACCCTCTTCACGGCGCAATATTGAGCGATCGATATCAGCTCATTTTGTTATACGCCACACTGAGCGATCACAAAGGGACGTGTCAAAAAAACCGGCCAAAGTGTCAGTTCCCTGTGACAGACGACAGCTGGGGGAATGACAATGCTAGCTAGCTATATCGATGCGTTAACAATACCCATTACTGGGACACTTACCCTATTGTCACAGTATAATTTTATTCTCTATCGCTAACTTGTAGAACTGGTTTTGCGTTATCTTCTTGCTTAGGATTATATTTAGCTGTGACAGTGTAGATCGGATAGACAGGCATAGCCAATCAACAATGCTCGCGCAGAAGGGAAATAAATAGGGTAAAAGCCGTGAAGACAGTAATGACAAACACACATTTCACGGTCGCCGATACAGCGCCGATTGTGGCAAATTTGATACGGGTTGTACCAATGACAATTGTGTACTCTATAATAAATCGAGTAGTTTAATAGCCCCTATTGTTGCGGATATGAGATATTTTTGTAGGTGGCCGCTTTTGAAGTGACATATGATTTCTATCAGATGTTAAATGTTTGTTGTATTTTAAACTGGAAATTTTAATTTTGTACGTTCAAAGTGTATACATGTATACTGTTTTATGCGTATGTAAAATTAGTTTACTGATCTCACTACTCTACATTTCAATGTTTAAAATCTGCGAAGACAGTAAAAAAATGTACGTCTATTTTTACCTTTAGTAAGGACTCTTCTTACCGAAGGTTAATTCGATAACTGCTTTGAGGAATAACCATGGAGGCTTTTTTGTCATAGTTTTATATAATAGGTCGCAGAAAAAGAAACTAGGAAATTTCTAGGCTTAGTTTTAATCGAGTATTTGACGTTCATCCAGCATTGATGGCCGTCATCATCATCAATTATTCTATCGTTCCGATATTGGAGATGAGTCTTCTCTCAGAATGAGAAGGGTTAAGGCCATAGACTGTCACGTTAGGCAAGTCCCGATTAACGGCTTTCACAAGTCTTGAAGAACGTTGTGGAGAATTTTAAGGTGTGCTTATTTCATCACGATAGCTAAATTCTAAATAAATAGGCTATCACACCTCTTCGTCTAGTATTAATCTTTAAAATACAGTGGGAGAATCAGAACGGCACAGATATCCAATTGGTCATCAAATCGCTTATTATTTGCTGATAATAGCTAGTTTAAGTATGAAAAATGCTTGCGTTTAAACAACTTCTAGTGATATCCCAAACGCTCTTAAGAGAGCAACAGAATCAATAAACTGAATGGTATTTTTTATTGCAGTACTTTTATTTATGTAACGTTGTAGAATAATATTTGTTTTCTTTGCCAAATTGCCTGTAGTCTACATCGTAACGAATAGGTTTTGATCATTGCCTTGAGAGATTCCGTGCTCCGCGGCCTATTAGAAAATAAAAAGTGATACATAAATTTACGTAACAGTCAAACACAATGTAGCTGAAGAAAATTTATTTTATTATGATATTTATGTTGGCACCGTTTATTGGTGCACTTAAGGCGAAGTACGCTCACAAAAGTCATTAAGAACGTTGCCACCGAGTGGTTGGGGGCAATAAAAATAAAATATGCTTATCGTGGCGCGTAACTGCGCCTTAAGTCACACGTTGAACAGAAATGTGTGACAAATAAAAGTGTTGATGGCGCTGTATTCAGGTTGCTTGTTTTTGTTCGTGGGTTCGCTTTGCGGTGTTCTTTTAACGGCACTGTTTAATCTTGTAAGGAGCTGATGAAATTTAAGAGGCTCGCGGATAATTTATGGACGATTAAAAAATTGCATTTTATATACTTGAATACTTCTTTCACCCATACACTTTTCAAAGATAGAAGTTTTCAATTATATTTTCGATTAAAATTATATCGGAAACTGTTATCTAAATTAACTATTATAGATTTTTTAAATATGAACCTTTCAAGACGATGTTGATATGAGTGAAGTATCTTATAATAGCGGCGTTAATAGGGATCATCTAATTAAGAAAAGGAATCTGTTTATGGTCAAAGAGTATTAAAAAAATTAAATGAATCAAATACGACCAATATTAAAAGCGAGTAACAAAACCCATTTCTGTTACCCTACATGGCTAATATTATCGAGTGCTACAATCCATTTAGCGGTTGAAGGGCTCGAAAGCAACGCAACAAAATCAATACGTAATTTTATTTCCCCCAGTGGCAAGTGTCTACAGCCACTCTTACTCAAATATCAAATAATTCAAATATTTGGGCAGGCCTCATCCATCATTTACCGATGATGGATGAAGTTGTTCCTTTTCCATTCACTTTCAAAACATCATATATTTAACCAAACCCATTGAAAATTGAACCTACTGCTATTACACTTAGCGTCGCTTATTTGGTTTCGATACCGTATAAAACGATATCAACAAATCCGTTGTCTTCCTCATTTGAATTTCAATCATCGGCTATTACGATAAAGTTGAGTTTTGATTCGACATCGGCATCAGTGCGATTGGTAGCAGCAAGTTGGCCCTAATAAGCAGTAGGTCAGTGTTTGTACAATTGTAAAGGGTCTCTGCTTACTCGATTGACATTATCGTTTATGTTTCACTTAGCCGTAATTTATTGTGCGACGGCCTATGGATTAGATACGTGTTATTGATGACGGTGATACTAAAGCTTTTTGTTTGTTCGCTCTGATCGAGCTACCGGATATCAAATTGTGATGATATTTTTGATTGGCCATAATATATTACTGACTTATTTGAGATAAGTGTCTCGTAAGTAATTAATAAAAAACTGCTGATAAATGTTTCGCATTTTTTTCTTTTTACAGAAGAAGCTGGTGTACGTATCTATCTAATAGTACTATATACTGAACGTATCATACCAATAAGTCTGCATGTCTGAGTGTACGATATTTTGCTAGTTCTGCTGTTTCAGTTGGAATATCGTTGATCTTCGTAATTTTCGCCAATCATACGTATCAAGACGAAGTAGTTCAGGACATGTTGTGTACCATCAGGTCCGACTGCAAGTGCATCCTAAACATACCTATATAAACCATATTTATCTCATCAATGTGAAAACAAATTGCATTCTTTTATTGTGAAGTTTATAATTATTCGTCGAAAATTTCTTCGCGGCTGTTTAGAAAAAACTCGACGGAAATTCGAGCAGGGCTTTAAAAAAATATTAAAACCATATCTCACTGTCGCGTAAGCATACATCATTGTAGCTAATCATCTGATAGCAAAACAAACACAGGCGGGTTAGTAAATAAGAATTCGTCGTCACCGCGCCAATATTTGTCGCTTATCAACAAAATGCTTTAATATTTATATGATCTGTGACAGCTTTACCAACGTTTCGTGGAGAGAGCGCAACGCAACTTTGTATATAACGGTGTACGATTCAAAATCGATTGCATTTGTAGCCAACGTGAAATGTAAAAATGTCTGATATGAACGCGCTTGTCCAATTAAAAGTGTTACCATGTTTGCCTACTTTAACATCGGAAACCGCTTCTTGGGAAGTTTAAACAAACTACACCATTTAATTCCAAGAATGAGTCTACGATTAGATAAAGGGTTCAACTGACTTCTCCTGAGTCATTATTTAATCAGATAATGTAGCGAAATCGCACGTAAAAGCGATTTTTGATTTTTGATGTTGATATAATTTTCGGCTGTCGTAGATTTTGAACTTTCATCTTGAAAAATTCTATTAAACTTGTATATGCGTTAC
>DWME01006898.1:0-13141 GCA_018244795.1 Parelbella ahira ahira
GCCCAACAAGAAGAAAAACTCTAGCCCTCCTGTGTATTAAATGAGATCCATGCTCATTAAATTATATATAGATTATAATATTGTGTAGTAATAAACTTAGGCTTGGCAATAACCTCAGATTCTTGCCTTTGGAACATATTCCTCTGGCATGTAATGCGGATTTAGAAATGATTTAAAGGTTAAGGTAGATACTCTGATCGGGTGGAAATTATAATATGTTAAGTACCTGACGAATGCGACATCTAGCTTCTACAACTTTGCAAATGTCTAAAAACCAATATCTACACGTTGAAGGTGTATAACTTACATCAACACAAAGAAAGTTAGTGTTGCCATGTCGACAAGATCATTATATAGAAATATAAATAATCACATTATTATTGACACGATAATTTTTAGTAAATTATGCCATTAATGTTTCAGCAAGAATAATTGTGTGTTACTAGTTATTTTGATATTATCGTAATGTCGATCGCGTGTTCGTTTCTTTGTGGCTTGTTGCGACGTGTTTTTGTCCCGCCATTGGCACGTTTCAATAATTTATTTTAATAACTGAACATTGTTTGAACGGAGTAATTGGTATTATTATGCGAATTAAATTTACTTATTGTCAATTAATGCAATTTTCTTAAGACGAAAGTTCGTTTTTAATCTTTCTGCGCAGTTATTGTCGATTATTTAGAATAAAAAGCGGGAGTTGAACAGTCAATGAATGAACGAATGAATAGATGAAAGAATTAATAGATGAATGAACGAATCAATGAATGAAATGAATAACAATCTACATATCTGTATTCCACTATTGTGTTCATTACATTATAACCATTTTCTGTATAGTAAACGGTTACACACTATGTTTAGGAAATTCCCTTTCACAATTTAGGTGTTTAAATCTGTTATGGTCGATAAAATTCTGGAAACCCTTTTTTAAAGTACAATTTCTTTGATAGTATTGGTCATGAAGAGAAACCGCTCCACCAACAACCTGTGTATTCTGAGAATCAAGTTCAAGTAATGTATAAATAATAACATTAAATTATCTTTTAATCACTCGTTCTAGTTATTATATTCGTGGCCGTGGGATGCTTGCCGAGGTATTGTTTTTTTTTCAGTTCTACATCTGAGCGTTTTTGTATATAATTGATAGAATTGATTCTATTGTTTTCTAGAAACCTTATATCAATTCATTGATTGCACACGTCTGATAACTTCGTAATGTAATATCACGGCTATAATCCATGAAGAGATAGGCAGCCGATTGTTGTCCACTTCCACGTGTCAGTTACGTGACGTCCCACACTCAGTTACATTATAGGTACTTCCCATAATGGAATAGGTGCCTATTGCCGTACTTCGGGCCAGGCTTCAGGCTCCGAGCCACAAATAAGAATTTCAAGTTAGAAAAACCCAGTAGTACCCGAGCAGACGATCGAACCCAGAACCATTTGAACAGCACTCGCGTTTGTAACCACAGGACCAATATACCCCGCTCGTTAGAAAACACCTAGTAAAAACAGAGATGAATTAATGAATACCTGGAAATTCCACAAACATTAACAAAACAAATGTATTGCTATCAACTTAATTGTAGCAAACTAACAGGAAACTTGAAAGCGAAGAAACTGCATATTAATGAGCTGTTGCTGACCACGATGTGCAACATTCGTTCCTATAAGACTCTTGGCATATTATAGGACTGTCGACTGCGCGGCTGACAATCGTAGCTCATTTGACAAATTGGTCAACATACAAATATGAGTGCAGATTCCCGAATTTAATTCACGGCTAGAGCTGTCTGGGGGCTAAGAGCCTAATGTTCTATAATAATAATAAAAAAAAGTAATAACATGGCTGTAATCCCCGAAGACGTAGGCGGACGAGTGCACTAATACATGTCGACGTTTCACCAGTTACGTTTACGTTCCATTTCAGAATAGCTAGTGAATATACATAATAATGATAAGAATACGTAAAGTTAAACTAAAATTAATTGATTGTACTAATGTCATGTTCGCAATGTAAAAGTTACTTAGGTGGTTTGAAATACTAGTATAATAACTTTGTAAAAGTTGCCAATTCTATCAGTATCCTATTTATGTAGAACAGCTGTGGTCGCTGAGGCTACGACCTGTGCATTACACGTTGCAATAGATGAAAATTGCTCACGTCGGTGTAAACTTATTGCGCTTCGGTGTAACGAGCGGCTGCAAGCTCGCTCTTAATTTTCATTATAAATATATGAATAAATCAGTTGAATAGCCGCTTCAGTCTTGTTCAATCACCGTAATGTATTGGTGTATAAGTACATCTGTACGCGGCCTTGCAGGGCCAGTTTAGATAGCTTAAGGGCTCGATAGTTAGCCTAAGGGAACAGACATTGATTTTTATAAACCAATTAAAATGTTGTATAAGTAAGCCGATGATCCTCATTATGGAGGCCTGTGTCTGGCAGTGGTTTGACGTAGGCCGATGACGGTGACGGTAAGTATCCCGTCCTATTGATTTGTATATAGGTTATTTAATATATTTATTAATGTTATTACTATGATATTATTATTATTGTCCTGCCAGCTCCTTTATAGGGTAAGCAGAGAGCACTGAGTGCCAAATTCTTACGCTTTACGGTTTCTGGTCATTGCCTGGTATGAAATCAATACTTTTATCAAATTGACGTTGCGACCTACGTGTGATATTATTTTCTAGCATTCTCTACACTTTCTATATTTTCTGTGCACTTCTCTATAGATTCCTATATACTTTGTAGTTTACGCTATTCTGTGATATAAAACGATTTTTAATTGTATTAAGACAATCCATTAACATAGGTAATTATCAATTATATTTACAAGTACCTATGTTAATTTGATTGTGTATATTTAATGTTCAAAATATCAATTACAGAATATGTAATCTGGATTACACCAAATTGAAAATTAAACTTCTTCTATGACGTCACAGCCCGTTCAGAAGCGAAACACGTTCAAAATAACCGTCGACAATCAACCGGCGTGGCGCGCGGCGTCGTCGATAACACGTCAAATCACGTTTTACGGTCGCTCAGACCGCTGCATAATTAGGTCATCAGTTACACCTCTCTCCATATTACCAGAGTCATTACCATGAAATTTAGTGTGTCATATCTATATTTCAAATAGATTAAAGCCACTCTATAAATACTACGCTGAAAGGTCAGATGCCTATTTATGTTTTTCGGTGCCAGCAATATAAATACGCGTGATAACACTAAATTACTTTGAACGGCCGGATTTAACGGGATACCGGTCGAAGACGTGATGTTATCGGTCTTAACCCGTTAGATGAGTTATCCCTATAGCGTTAGAAATAGATAGTATGATTTGTGTATGATAAATGGGACGATTTATAGATAATGCCTGTATGTGTGGAACAAGCTTTTTATCGTAATTTGCTGAATAGAATAACCGGTTGTGAGGGCGGTTCTAAAGGTCTCGCCACACAATCAGCATTAAGGTTTGCGACGCCTTAGTTACGAGGTGCGCCGGTTGATAATAAATTATTGGTCTCAACTTGTTACGTAGTAGATGGACGGCATGGCTAGTTTCTATTCACTTAGCTTACATGCTTTGCTAATTTTCCACCAGTTTTGTTAAACATCTTGCTCAGGGCTGAGCGGTGATGGCTGAGACGTATAATTTACGTCATATCTTTAATATTCGTATTTACCCTTACCATACACGGATTCCTCGTTTCTTCTTGTAATGTGACGCCTGAAGGTACTCAGTGCACAGGGATCATGATGTCCATAATTGTCATAGATTACGCTACGCTCTTTAGGTTGGAAGATTAGAAAGTTAAGGAAAGTGACCAACGTTCTAGCTGCGACAAAAATGTGTTTTTGGATAGTATATTTGAATAATGGCTACAATAAATAATATCAATTGATGCGACGCTCGTCTCTCTGGCATTAGTATTTAAATGTTTTCTGAACTACACGATTTTTATGATTATTACTGATGTAAACAAAATACATATTTAAACTGACATTCAGAGCATATAAACCATACAATACATTTTCCATTTGTTTTCACCAAAATTTGAATTAGGAATTATTTCTATTCCATCGGTAAGACTGTTTTAAATGTTTGGATATACATCTATTTTTAAAAAACAATATGACTTTCTTTCTACACTTTTTTCGTTTCACTTTTGGACGCAGGTCTCTCAAATTGAGAAGGTTACGGTTACAGTATATGATTATATTTAGACTTAAAATCTAGTTAAGGCCGATACAGAGGGGATAATTGTAAGCGTTTAGAGTCCCCAACAATTTCTAGACAAAACATCCCAGGGTCGAGACGAAACAATTACCATTAAAATAAAATGGAAACAAATAACTGTACCATTATTGCGCCTTTTCAACATTATAATGGTGGTTAAAAACATGCTTTTAACAAATACTTATCACTAACGAGGTGGAACGGGAAGCTAAATAATCTTTTTGCCGGCAATCGTTAAATCGGAATGTATTCTCAATCGCCCGTACGGAAATTGCTGATGAGGTAAAACAGAGCCGATAGTTGGCCGTTTAACATTCTCGAACATTTTCTGGAATTGCAACTCCGAGTGCTACCTTCGTTAGCGCTACATACAGTGTTGCTAGTATCGTTTGAAAACTGCTTATATGGCGGTTAAATGAAATTAATTGTCTCCTGTCCGTGTGAAGGCTCATGAAATCCAGAGAGATTGAGATTTTTCATCAGGGCGGAAATGCTGATAATGTCATACGAGCACCGAAGATATTAATTATGCATAGATCGCACTCTGCAACGAACTCCAAACGATTGTGAAACAGATAAAGTATCAGTGTTCTGAAGGTTAATAAATTCTCACAGTGTAATAGTTTATGGTGATAGTACTTTGTCCAATAAATAAACACATAGGTCATAGATAATTTAATGGATAATGTCGCCTGAGGATATTTGCATTACAAGAGAATCCAACAATGAGTTCCCGATTGTAAAATATTTGTGCAAAGAGGAAGGAAGGAGGGAGGTGGCTGTTACCCAGATCTCAAATCTAAAAGCGTATATTATATGATTTATACAATAATCTATTTATACTCGTATATGGATAATTAGTACAAAATGTCCTATGAATCAACTATCTATAAAACCTTCATTATTATTTTATTACATTGCCTGAAAATGTTCAAATATGCCTTTATTGTGGTACGACTGTTTGTATCCTTAAGGTTTTCTTTTTGCTTCAGCAGCTTCTTTGGGGTTTAAGTATTTCTCCGTGGTGTGAAATGGGCTATAGACGCAGTACGTCAGTCGCGAATGTATTCTGGGTTGAATTTGTTCGTAAGCTGTCGACAAAAGTTTTGAGTGTAATTATTTCACTAAGTGTTACTTCGCTGGCAGCGATAGTTAAAAAGTAATTAATTTTTTGCCACACAATATTAAGAATTAGGAACAATATTGAGGGATAAATTGCAATAAAGGACCATAGTTTATATCAATATGCATAATATATTATTTGTGTACATTTATATTTATTGAATTTCTATTTTACATATATTTTTGTTTGTACATACTTTTGTATGTTTACATAGAATTTAATATTGCGGCCTTCAATTGCCCGACGAAATATTGTACGTAAATCTAACAAAAACAATTTTACAGTTGGCAACACTAAGTGGGCCGCGCGCGAACGATAAACGGCGCGTAGCGCCGGACAAACAAATTAAACGTCTGCTGAGCTTTTAATATAATAATATGGACGCCCGAGGAAGTGGCTTGTTCGTGTAATGAGCTGGTTGCGTAATCCTCCCAGCTGTTATTATATTTATTACGACGCGTCGTGAGCATGTTTTTTAGGATTGCCTCGAGAAATATCACCCAAATCTATCTCTTGTAGATGGTACAACGGTCTTGTATATAGATAGACTTGTATTACTTACTATTTTTGAATAGACCACGAAGTTACTTGTTTTCGTCAGATATACATATCTCTATGCCATATGTCCATGCATCGTGTAGAGTAGTAGTAGATATGCATCTAGTATATTTTAGTGAATTTTGATTTCAAGTTTAATTTGAGTACGTATCTATAGTTTACTAGGGCTACAGACGGTACACTATGACTATATTTTCATTTCCTCCGCTTTATTCCATTACTTCACGGTAAATATTTAAAATTTTTCTAATTATCATTAATGTCAACAGCAGTCCTATTCCTGCATTCTTGTTACCAATTAATACTATTAGTCTTGTTAACAATTAACACTAACAATACTATGTCTTATTACAAGTCAGTTGCGGGCATCTATGGGCGGCAGCGCCCATTCGGTCATGCAAGCTTCTTTTCACATCAAAATATGTATAAATAGTTGGATTTTTTTTAGTAAAGGGATATCAAACTAGCAGAGAGCAGTCATAAACTGCCCCTGTCGCTGCTTCAAAAATTTAACAGTCTATTTTTAATCATTAAGACAGGCACAAATTAATCACTTGTTAAGCATACTTTTTATTATCACGCTCTTATTATCACGTTTTTATGATATTACACCAACATTGATACTTCCGTGCGGCTAACGAGAGCAACGGGAACAACAAACAGCTCTATCTAGCCAAAATACATCAATCAACATTACAAAACTGAATTGCGCACGCGTCGGTGCCGGCTAATGTGTTCCATCCATCAGGTGTGTTATCCAGCGATAATTACGGCCCTGAGGCTCTTGCAATCACAGCTGAACTTATCTTCAGAGGCATTTGACGCTCACGACTACGACAGGCACACCGTTGCGTATTGCAGTTTGGTGATAGTTGGTTAAAATGGAGACATGTGAGATTAATGAATGTAAATGATACGGTACCTACATATTTCAAATACCATGGTGTACTGGACGTCCGCGTTCAGTCTGAATCATTGATGTTGGTTTATAAAGTTCTGCGATAGTTTACCTTGTAGTTTCGATATATGAAACCATTAGGGCTGTTTGTTGGCCAATTTCAGCTTTTAAAGGGAATCGTTTGCTTGCAATCTTTTTGGTTCTACTATTAGACGCGGGGTCCCTATCGCCACCTTGAGATGTATTCTGCACCACACTGATTCAGTGCTGATCGGTACAGGTTCGGGTTAGTGGACTACCAGTTAATGTTTGTAAACACTAAACAAATTGCTTAATTGTTTGTGAAGAGTAAATGCTTAACATGCCCTTCAAAACGTGAAAAAGTGGCAAGGCGTGCATTAGGCGTGTATTTTAGTTACAAAGATGTGGTAGGGATATAAAGCAACTGAGCGGACAGGAAACATCTGTGGCTTTGACCATCAGGAGAGGTTCTATTTCTATTTAAATTACAAGGTGCAGATTAATATCTGTATGACCTACAGTAAGCACTTCATAATTAATATAACGTAGAGCTCCATTTTCTAAAGGTTTTATCAGTCTATTTCTGTCCACTGCTGGACATAAGCTTCTCCAATAGCACACCATTGATCTCGATATTCAACTCTTCGTTTTTGCGAAGGATTGTACATAAAATATAAAATAATCCTTTTTCACAGCCGTTGACAGTATCTGATGATAAATCTGCGTTATATTTACCGTCGCTGTAAAAATGAGGAAGAGTCGGAGATTAGGGGTTTCAATCATAATCATCGTCACATCCGCCTCCATCAAATCCCTGCTTAAACGATGGCCTTTCCAAAAGTATATCGCAATATCCGGCCTCCGCTAATCTCATACAGCCACTACCATACAAAACTTAAATGATTATCAAAAATCATTATTAAACGCTTTCACGTTTCTCAGAATAGACAACAAGAAAGTACAAAAGAGCATTAATGCAGTTACAAGTGGCAACGTTATAAAAGAACCAGTAAAACAGTTGATGACATTACTGCGGTGTGGGTTGGTGACGATACTGCGCGCGGTCGCACGGTCGTCGCTCGTAAAGAGGGAATGTCTGTCTACCTTAAGTGCCGGTGACAGCTTCCTTACTGCGGCCGCGATTAAAAACCGATATCCTGGGGCTGCGGTGCTCAACCAGCTCTCACACGATGCTGCTCTATGGTCACTAGTGGAATGTCATTATTGAGAATTTTCGAAATATCTTGTTCAAATTTCTACACGATAGTACGGAATTTCTGAATACTGTGCTAATGTTAGATTTTGCGTTTTCATAATATTTAAATCTGTTAACAATTTTCTTTTTGAGAATGTGTTTATCTATGTCTCCTTTTGCCGGTTAGGTTTTGTCAGATTACTAATAGAATTGTAATCGTTTAAATATACAAAAGAATCCACGGTAAGTTATTTTTATAACATGTTTTAACGTAACCAGTGACACACGGGAGTGTAGTAGACTCATCTGCCTATCCCTTTGGGGATTAGAGGTGTGCTGTTACGTTAAAAAAATAAGTCTTCAAATTTGGAACGCACTGTTCTATCGTGTGGCAATATCGTTCGTTGCTTAGAAGTCGTAGCTTGCCACCTGTTAGCTTGATTGTGGACGCTCGTGGGGCTATCTTTTCAGATATTTCACAGTGAATTGTGCTTTGGATAGCGCAGTGCCAATGAATTAGATAGCTCTTTAAGTGAACGTAGGTCAGTAAGACCTGACAATATCTGACAATATATGGTAGTGGAATATAACGGTGCAGATACGAAATTGTTCGGGTTAGGAGAAAATGTAATGGATTTAATATGGTGAAAGCAAATTGTATTTAATGGTTAAGTGAGTTTCTAAACGAGAAGTGATCATTTAATCTTCCCGATTTCAGCGGCTATGGCGGAGGTCTAAATTTCTATTTGTAGTCTTGGCACGCATGACAGAAATAAAAAAAATGGATAAAAATAATTATTATGTGGTGAAGAACGATATCCTAAAAAATTGCATATTTTAAAAACTTTAACTGTCAAAACCCGCATCTAACAGTAAATTAATGAAAAGGTTGGTGATGCTGCACAGAATATATGCCCAATTGATATTCAAGAAAGATTGTTCTTGATATTACTAATGTTCAATTAATGAAGCGTGGAAATTCATAATCATAACTTTTTTAAAAACACAATTTCCGGTATTACTAATTCCCAATTGTCTCTGATATTAAACTTAAATTTTAAAATTGTGACCCAGCTTTCTGGATACTATACATTGTTATACTCATATTTAAACAAATAAATAGGTTGTACATCCTTTCATTCATTTATCCGTCCATCCGGCCACCCCTCCCCTCCACCAATATGGAGGAGATATATAATGACCTTCACCCCAACAAGATTACGAGCATGACGAGTAAAAGCGGTATTTCGCGGTATATATTCGTCGCTGTTACGGTCTATATCATTCTAACAGGCTCTTCAAGTTTCTCCTCGTTTCTCACATGAATGTAGCACAAGAAATATTGAATATTCGATTTATGAGTGTGATTTGTTCTTATGAAACACCTTTGGTAATTATGTCTAACCGTCCAGTTAATTCTTGGGGCTTAAAATATGCTAATTGATTGATAGAAATGCGCACACCTTTATAAGCCTCTTGCAGAATTATGTTCATTTAAATTACTAGTGGCGCGATTTCTGCTTTTGCAGTTATGCTCTGTTCATTTTCAGCTGATTTATTGGTTACACCGTGGAGTTTACTTGTTTTAAACACATTATTTTAGATCATTGACAATTTCGTTAGTCAAGGTGAATAGACTTTTTGCAAACATACGTGGTTCATTTTAGGGTTAATTAGGCTGTCTCATTTTTTTTGCAATGCAGATTCACGTGATACAATTCCCGGTTTTACAAAGAGCCTCAAGCGGTACTATGGTTTTGGAATAAAAACAAATAGTCAATATAATATGTTTAAAAAAAATGACTTAAATATTTTTATAAAATCTGCATCAGGATGACACGTTTCCGGTGTACATAACCCTTAAACGAAAGGACGGGTAAACGAACACATTATAACGTGATGTCGAAAATACGTAATATTCTTGGCTGTTGAAAATCCTGGCTTTTGTCTGTAAAATATTCTCGAACAATGAGATATTATCGTTGCAAGACTAATAAAAGTTGAACAGTTAACTCTTATGTTTAATTCTCAATATCGTTTATTATTTACTAAGCAACCGATTCTCGCAGCTGGAAACAGGTTCGAATAGCATAAAAGAAACAGTTTATCCATTATCTTTAAAGTCCATTTGTCACAGTGACGAGTGTAAACGCACCCTAACGTATTAAGGCATTAATTATATCTGTAAGAAAGAGTTGTTAAAACACTTGCACGTTCGGCTTCTATTTTATAAAATTTAATGTTTCGTTTGTTACTTTTTACAGGTGAAACGTGAGAACGTGCTCCAATTGTATAAGCCAATAATTCTGCGGATGGCAGCTTCTTGCGTATGAGAAGGGTCCTTAGGGATTCCGCACACTTCCTTTTTGCAAGCGTAATTAATTATACCTGGTTGCAACTCACCAGGGCGTGGTGCTTGATCGATTTTCGATTTTATTGTTATTGATATAAAGAACAGGACGCGTATCGTGGTGGAACGCATCAGTAGTACTTTGTGAGAGCGTTAAACGCCGTTAGACGGTCGGTTCCCATCAATTAGTCACATAACACGAGCGAAGAGGAGAAAATTGAAATAAGCCGATAGGTATATTATGTCATTTATCTTCAGTGTCTGCGGTGAGATAGCGCTTCCGAGGTTAATTACATCCTATCATAAATCTTCAGAAAGTGTAAGTTGCATTATTCGATTATTATCCGTTTTTACGTATAAGGTTATTTACCTATGTAGTTATTTCTATTTACAGATTATTAAATTAATTTCAATTTATTGGAGACTTTCTAATATTGCCAATGACTTTGTTGTGCTCACTATATATTTGACCATTGCGATGTATTGACCTGATAGAAAATGCAACCTGATTAACTAACGTTTAAAAATAACAGGTTTTAGAGTTAGATTACTAATAATCTGATCTTAATTGTATTATTTGTAATTGTACATTTATATGTGAGTTAAAACTAGAATGTTGCCATTTAGTTCTTTGACAGTTTTAACTTTTTAAATTTCAAAGCTGGCTAACGCATTATCGTCTATTAGTAATTAACAGTAGTTAGTAATAACAAAATAAATTAAAAATAAAATTAAATAGTCTGTCCCGAAAATTCAAAATATTTTTCATGTCAAACATTATCAGAATTACTTTAGGTCTACATCTAGGTATATATAGCGGACTAACTTTAATAGTTGCGATATTAAAACAGATTATGATGTAATAATTGATCGCTTATTCAGGTCTTTATTATTTGTCAAACTAATACAAGAAATCAATTCTAACGGTCTAATCGTTGCCACTAGCTTCCCTTTACATGCTCACATAAATACGGACTTCTTATTTATATATACCTGTCAAATAGCACAAGTTTCTAATAGCACAATTTATTGCCGATGAGATCGCACTGTGCTATCTGCTCACAACATCGCGCAGTTCTGTTATTGCTAGCGACGTGACTCCGTGAGGAATTAATAAGTGAGGAATTATTGAGTGAGGAATACTTTATAATATAATTAAATTTAGTGGTATTCATATTATCACTATAAAGTTTTGTCGGGACTAAGTAGATAGAGAGAATCTTACATAATTATAAAGTAGAACCTCGATAAATAAAGTCCAAGGGAATCACAAAATATTTTAAGTTATAGAGGTTTTAAGTTATCAAGGTTCTATGTTAGGGATAGGTTAATATAGAGGTAGGTATTTACATATGTATGTATGTACCATTGTTACTATTTTTACTCGATTAATAAGTTTTTGCAATGCAAGCGCGCTAGTTGTAAGTATTTAATGTCGGGAATTGTAATGTTGGCATTCCCTCTCCAACTGGACGTGGAAAGGAAAAGTTTGTAACTTAATAAAATAAAATAGAGCTGCAAACAGACAACTGTGTTGTAGCTTATCTGTTGGAATAGGGTTGCCAGTAAAATCTATTGGTACAGGGTTGCCATTAAAATCTCTTGACCCACTGTTGAACAAAACTAGTCAGCCAATTTGTTCTGATAGAGCAGAACTGATAATAAAATGTTATTGTTGCTGGATGCCGAAATATTTTTAATTTTAATAGCTTAGATGAGGAATTGGAGTATAATATGAGATTTAATGTACATATTGCGGTGAACTATGTATGTCAATTTCTTTACAGGTGAAGATATTTCACGGGTACAAAAAAAAGGGAAAAAAAAAACTATTGTGAACAATTAAATTGTTAAAACTCACAGGTATTATTTATGCTTAATATAGGAGGTAAAAGGGTCAGAACTAGAAACTTCAAAACTGACCAATTTCAGACGTTAATAAAGATTTTAAAAAAAATGATAAATCTGTGTTTTTACTGACACTAATTTTGATATATAAAACTGTTTCATCGTGCGTTTTTAAAAAAAGAATATGCATTTCATGGTTATTCCTAAATCGAAATTCGGGGTAATTAACCGACGACGACAAATTAAGTCTGCTTTCTGTATTCATTCAAGCGATTTAAAACTTATTCCATAACACGATAGATGACATATTTCCATACACTTGATGTAAGACTGACAGGATATGACTGATCATCGTACATCATACCACTCGTACGCTTCTTTATACTTCACCTTTTTCAATGTTTATGAACTTTATTTTATGTGCAATAGAGTTTATTTTTGATTAATATTTATATTATTGTAGCGTACATTAACTGCCGGCTTTAGGTCAATTGACTGATCAAATAGAATGGTTACGGTGTTTTACGATTGCGTAGGAGTTCGTGTGTAAGATAATTAAAAGAAAGAGAAAAAAATTCATGAATGTCGGTTACAACAAATTTGGTGACAATAGAGACAATTATTTTGTTAATCGAATTGTATTTTTATGAAACTGTCACCAATTGACTTATCGTAACTGACTTATGTCCCCAACAGCTGTAATGAGTTTTAAATGTTCAGAACATTTGGTTTTATTATATGAGACATCACTCATTTATTTCATTTTGACCACCGCTTGGTTGAATTCGATTACTTTTGTTCATGATAAAAAAAATAATAATAATAATCGACCCATTCGTCATTCCACTGTTGGAATATGGGTCTCCTCTCATATTGAGAGGGTTAAGGCCGT
>DWME01006899.1:0-13141 GCA_018244795.1 Parelbella ahira ahira
TGCCCGATATATGGCAATAGGAGTACCACCAATTCCTTGGGACTGAAACGTAACTGGTGAAACGTGGGAGTGTACTTCACTCCTCTGCCTACCCCTTCGGGGATTACAGGTGCGACTATACTTTTTAGTCTAATTCTAAGTAATTAATGGTTATGTATGACTCCTACTGGAAAATGAATAGTGTTCACCTATTGGGGGATGAAGTACCTGTACACGATGCGCTTGTTCCAGATCCGCGACTGGGTGTCCGTGGAGGTGGACATGCTGCGTGCGCAGGCCGTCGCCGTGGGCGACGTGGAGGACATCCTGCAGCAGCTCGACAAGCAGAAGGTATGCCAATTGTTGATCATTCAACTATTAAAAAGATTTAACCGTTGGCCCGAGTTGGGTTGGGGGTGCTGCGTGACAGGTCCAAGAGACATGGAAGATTTTTATCATCATCATCAGTCTATTCCCGTCCACTGTTTTCCAATAGCACGCCAGATATATATTTCTATACATTGTAGATATAAACAGTGACTAACTGCTTCACTTTATTTTTAATATAATATACCAACATATTTCATAGAGTAGGTGTTCCTATTTAATAAAAAGAATGTGCTATGAAATATAACATTATTTTGCAAAAATACGGATGAAATTGTGTAACATTTCATTTATATCTCAAAAGCCTGTATGAGGTACTTACACTTCAAATAAATGTGAGCATTTTGATTGACGTAACTTTAGTATAGAGAAGAAAAAATGAAGTTGTTGTTATGGAGCCATTGTTTTATGATAATTTCTTATATTATATATGTATATATATAAATGGCTTAATAGCTATAGTAAAGCAAATATTACAAGCACGTACTCCAAAAAGATTTTTAATATTCTAGAGCTACCGTACAAGTAGCGCCATCTAGTTGCTATAGCGGCTATCACCCGCCAGGGGGTGAAACTTGCATGTGTTGCTTTTTCAAACTGGATGACGAGGCGACTCAGTTGCCTTTTTGTATCTGTATTTTATGCTAATAATCTTTTTGATAAACATTACTTAATATTTTATTAAAAAAGTTAAAGTCATCCTGCAGTTCATATACATATTAGGTACGTATATCCAAGCGGAAACATGAGGAAGATGAACAGGTTGTCATGGTTCATATAATTTTCATTTTAATGTTTTTCACTGCTTTCCGTTTTTAATATCCTATAAACAGGACGGCCTAAGGCGGCTGTTTACACAAGAATAGGAGTAAGATATTCGCAAAGTATTTTAATAATTACATGTCGTTTATCTTGACCGTAAAATTTTTTGAAAGCGGAAATTAATTAAACTCGGCCAAAAGTTGTTACTTTCATTTTGGAGTCTTTTCTTTTCTATTTTTCTAGTTAAATTAACGCGTTGAACACTGGTCGATAAAAAATTTTCAAGGGATTTGTTTCAATTATGTATGATTTTGGTAAACAAATTCACACATTGAATACTCACACCTTTGATAAATCTGAATTCAATAGTTTCGACTGGCCCGTTGGTTCGCTTGTTAATAAACTTGACGGCTAACTGCTGAGGCGGCAAGTCGTGTGTTCGATTTCTACCTAGGACCAACATTAGCGGGACGAGCACAATTAATATTTGTTTTATGTGTTCATTAAAAAAAAAATGCAATTACCTACGTATTTATTTACTTTATCAGCCGTCTGGTTACTATAACAAACACTGTTTTAGAGTCTACTTTGGGATCAGACGGCCGTGTGTGGAGACGTCCCAAGGTATTATTATTCCGCACGAACAGTTCGAATGCATTGACAACTTTCCCGATGGTCCTGTTTATAGTTTGGTAAAAAATACCCGTAGCTCTCAGTATCGAGCCGCGCCTCGTGTATGTTTTAATAAATTTCGCTGCTCGCTTCAATCAACACTGGAAAAATATTCCCCATAACTGTGTATCCCATAAATTCGGCGCCCCGTACCACCCCGCTGCGAATTTCAATGAGCCATCTTTAGATTGTTCAAAGGTACAGAACAATAAAAACAGTAGGTAAGTATTTTAAGGCTTCTGCACGTTACGACTTTATTTTTTATTACTTTACGCCACTTCGGTACCGGCCGCGCGGCGCCGCTATCAGCAGCTCTTGCGGAAATGAAACCGAATTTGTAATTAGTTTTAAGTTTTTAATTATGCGACATTTCACAGAAGATAATTGTAGTTGCATGAATTACACATTACATTGTTATTAACGTTAAGGAATCATGTGTGACTATACGGTAATGACAATAATAGAGAACATTATAGAATAGTGGTTTAGATACTAGTCCGAGACTCCCCTGTGTCTGGACTTCAGATTCTGGCACAAATATCTGACTGCACTGTCGTGCTTTTAAGAATTAAAGTCACTGTATAAAACAGTGAAGGGTAACATTCTGAGAAACCCTTAGCATTTATGAGTTATCCATAAAATCTACTAAGGCGTATAGATTCTGCCAATCCACTATTGATTAGCGTGGCATGGCCTTCACCGTTTTCATTCTGGTAGGAGACACCTGTCAGTTACTGACGCAGTAAAAGGGTTGATGATAGTAACCATGGCAATTTATCTATAATAGAACCCAGTCCTCGGTAGAGTCCTTGCTGATGACACGATGTCGTTAGAATGGCTAAGCGTGCAGCAACATTAGATTTTATCAAAGCCTACGTACATTTTCAGGCAGAGCTCAACATCCTGCTTACCCTTAGGTTTCGTCTGTAACGCTGAGAAATTGTTGGATTATTATGTTGTTTCTTTTTTGCTGTGCCCAAGCGGTCTGAATAAACATGAGGGAGTCCCGGTTTGCCTGAAAGTTGCCAATAAACAAAAACTTTTAGAACCGGCAATTTCATTCAACGGATTTAAATATTTGAAACTTTCGATCGTGCTTCGAATGTTACGCTATGTGTCTGTGTGTGTGTCTCAGCTTTAATTTTATCGATGACAAGCTTCTTGAACAGTGTTCTACTACGTATAATTTTTTTTACTTAAAACTGTGCGTGGTAGTCGCGTCATCTATTCGATCATTTTTCCCGTATTGGTTTTGTTATCGCAATATTAAAATTTAAAATACATTAGTACCTAATAAATGTAACTCACACACGAGCCGCGCAGGACTTCTGTTGTTTAAAATTTTCAAAAGGATGTTTAATAAGTATGTATAGTAATGTGCGATTTAGTAAATATATGTGTAAAATTATTGCAATTTGTATACGTTATATGTAGCTCGAAAATGTTAGTGGTAAAAGATAAAAGTTTATGAAAATTAAAAGAAAAAAGTTATCAATTCTTACCTCATACCTACTGTTACAACTTTCTTGGATGAAATTTTAGAAAATTCCAAACTTAATTTAGTTTTTCAATTAATGCACCCGAGGTGCTTCGCCCCTTCACATAAATAGTGAAATCCTATTTAGGGGCCCCCGGTGAACCCTAAATCACCAGGGGCGAGGGGCAAGGGAAAGCAATAACCTCAGAGGCCTGTCCGAATTCCGCAATATTGTAATTTGAAGGGATCTGACAGGGAATAATTTTAGCGCCTTTTATGTTAGTTATGAGGGTGCAGGATATTGAGATGTTTTGATGATATTCGATTTGGAGAGCGTCCCTAGGAAATTTTATTCTGCTTCTTTGGCTAGAGGTGTTAATCCATATATCGATAGATATGAATAATTTTGATACCAAAACTGGATCACAAATGTATCACAGTAAAAAAACAAATGTTAAGTGTTTTAAAATAATTGCGTTTTTGGATTGTTATATTATATAACTATCTAGAGATTAAAAATCAAGGTTGTCAATTGACAACTTGAATATAAAACTTTGTACGCCTCGTCTTTGCACTGCGTCTAAGTTTAATACATATTGTTAATAGTTTACACCTTCATTACATCTCCGTAATTCACAACATCCATAGTATTCCCAGATCGAATCCCGAACAAAGGATTAATTTACCATTCTCAGAATTTGTCACAATGGATCTAAACCTTACTCATACAATAACTGAGTCTCATTTCCATCAACACGGACATTCTATATAATCAGCTTTTACAGTATTGTGTACTAAAAAGCCTAACTAAACTTAAGCGTTATTACAAAATTAATTTTGTTGCTTTGGTTTACGGTTGTTTTTCAAATGTATATGTTTATGAGGTCGTATCATTAATGACAAAATAGTCGTTTATAAGCGAGAATATGCGTTAACGAATATATTGATATCCGCAGTTGAACTACTGCTTGCGGGATGAAATGCAACTTAATAGTTTTATTTGTACAATAAAGAACAGTCCATTTGATTTGGTGTTTTTCTTTGGGGATCATTATTGAGGCTGAAGTCCGCTGAGTGTACCCAGCACACGGTGGCGATACCGTCAATGCCGATTCTTTGGTGCTGTCAAAATCAGTCTACGGTCGCGTATATTAGCAGTGGCTGTCGGCAGCAGTGTGGGTATCGTGTTACTGGAAAACGAAAACATCGCGTTTGTGCAAACGTGGAGTTAGTAATAGGAGCTAGCGATTTTCAGGGAGAATTATAACGTTTTAGCAATTACATGGGATTCTAAACTGCAGCTTTATCGAACGTTTTGCTTCCGTAAAGACTGCTTTCACGTGCTCTCTTAAGTTTTGCATTGCCGCTCGGTACAGAGCAAGATTACAATTATATACTGGTAATACACATGTATGTACCTATATACATAGATACAGATAATTACTACGTGCTGAAATCAGAGATAGATTCTCATTTAAAAGTATTTTGTTCATAACTTTTTGTTTTCATTGAATTTACAAATTTGAATATGAGTACTCTAAAGTAAGTTTAAAAAACAGCCCATAGTTTTTCTACCCTCTTTCAGATGTCTTTTTATGTTCTACTTTACAAAAATCGTATTATAAATATAAAAGGGCAGTGCGTAGACAGATAGCGTATTCAGTCCTTCCACATTTTACTTCTCGTTTTTCGTCGAAGTCCGCCGTGCATGCCGTTTCGTGATGGTGGAACGTGAATTGAAATTGTCTTGCTTTTTTTGGCGTTTTGCAGAAAAGCCGCCAAAGGTGTTTCATGCTTTAATTTATGACTTTTTCTAGATTTTTTATATTTGTACTTTTGTAGCTTTCTGGTTTAATCGTTACTTTTTAAATGTGAATGTGATTTATGTACTAGCATTGAATATGTCTGTTTTAATTTACCACTGTTTTACCTATAGGTACTGGTGTTTTCAGATTGAATAAATATTAATATTACTAATCCCTACACAGCTAGTAAGGGGGATTAGTACTATTGAAATAGTATTAGATACTCATTGTGTTACCGATTGACCTTTGATGATAAAATGTATATTTTGTGCCAAAGGTAAATAAATTAAAGGTAATATATAAAATATATTTCTTTACAACCGCAAATATGACATAGTGAATTTGTGTACATAAACGTAACATCACGCCTGAATATATGTTAAGGCAATTTATATTATTTTCGCAACCGCTGCGTCTGTTCGCAGTGCGCGCGACCTCTCAATATTCGGGCTCCGTGCGCGATACCGTCTCAGAGGCATTCATATAATAATCAGTCCGTCGTCCGAATTCCGCGAGTGTTTCAACTCAGAACTAGTTCCATGGGAACGGCCCAAATAAGCCCAAACTTGCCTTCGAGGACATCCACAGTAATATTCATACTTTAATGAAATTGTAATTGAGAGCGTTTTGACTCGTATTTGGTGAAGTAATTCAATAAAATGGCACTGAAACAAATGAACTTGTGCTGTGTTATTATAAGTTTTCGCAGCTGAGTTACGGCAGGTGACACGCTTGAAACTCCTGTTGCAAATGTTAGCAGTTCATTTGACCCACATCGGTAGACACCTGCCGCATCGAGATGTAGGTAGGTACTGCCTTAATTTTGACTTTACATTTGAAATAATTATTACTCCTAAGGTTGGTCGCCAATGTCTTTGGTACTATTTCTGAAGATATAGTTTAATATATCAAACATGGAGTTTATTTAGTGTCAGAATGCAGTTTTTGGAAGTGTCATCTATAAATAAATCAAATATTGAAAGTATTTATTGCTACGCCATGTCCTTTCGAGGGTAGACAGGGGCCATCGAGTTTATAGATCAGTTTGCTGAAATAGTAACATCCAAGGTCGGCCGCTCGATATGTTCCTTATTATAATATAGAATATGCTGAATATATTTCATTTATTGACTTTCAACCAAGAGGTTAGCTTTTTATCGAGTGTGACCTCCAATTATTTGGCATCTTCTCACCAATCGCTGACGTCGTCGGTTGGAGTCTGTAATTGCTTCATCATGTGCATAAGGTGTGGGTCTGTGAGAAAGAGTGCAGTGTCATCCGCGAATAGCGCCATTTTAACCCTGGAGTGTTTGGGGATGTAGCTCGTATAGAGCGTGTAGAGGAGGGAGAGAGCGTGGAGCCCTGGGGTTTTCCAGCACTTAAGGGGCACTGGGATGATCTTAGGCCTTCGACTCTAAAGCGTAAGTGGCAGTTTGACAAGTGAGTTCATTACATTATTTGGCTCGCTTAAGTATACTCGGCTTGGAACACTGCGCATGCGCCAAAAACAAGGATGGGCGGGTATCGATAGTCGAAAATAACTTTATTTCATTTTGTTTTTATAAAAACGAGAACAATGTTTCGTTACGCTGGTTTAACTGTTTGAATTATAAACGCTTTCAGTCCTGTAGGTCCTTTAAATGAAATATTGATGAATATGCGATCGGCGATTGTACGATTGATAAAGTATTGTTACGTTAGGAAGGTAGCAAAAAGATTAGCCTTGTATCTATTAGACACTACACTCTACACAAATTTAAAGTAATAAAATACTAGATAGTCAAGTATTTGAGACATGTTATTGATACTTAACTACCTTTCAGGGTTTGAAAGACCAGTCACTGATATTCCACAAAAGCAAATAAAAAATTATATTATGAACAAAACCTCCTTTTCCCTAAACATTTATTATATTTGCGAATGCAACCAAAATCCATTTAATGGGTAAAATAATATTAATGCAATGGAAGTTGCATTAACTGTTCTGAAAGTCCTTGTGTAATGGACAAGTAGAGGACTCATTTTATCTTATAGGTATAAATTAAACAAACAACCTGTTTGGTAAGTACTTTAATTGTTTTCTCTTAACTTTTTTGTTATGTTATATTATAAGTGGTAATAAATCATCCTGTTTAATCTATCTATCTTTCCATAGATTCCCTTCAGTTACGATGCCTACATTTTATCGACATTACATTATCTCGATATCTGTCTATCGACCTGCTAACAGCACCGTTTCCCGCGCATGCGTTCTGCGTCGCAGGGCGGGGGGGTTGCTAGGCAACAGCTCACGCCGGGACGCCGCTTGCCGCTACAATCGCTCTGTAGGCCGCGGGACTGTATGTGGTATATTTTTGTATTGTTCTGCGAGTTATCAGTACGGCCTCGGCCATGAGCCAGTGTAGGTGTTGAAGTAATCCGTAAAACAAAATGAAAAAAAAAAATGAACATAATTTGTAAATAGTTCGATACCACGATAATGTATTCAAATTGGGTAATCAAATAAAAGTTTACGAGCTGCTAAGTTAACAATTTTAACTATTAACATTTATCCCAAATATAATGATGGTTTTGTCGGTCAAAATATTCTTTCGATTAAATATGAACTATACAATTAAAAACGTACAGCTCAACTCATGTTATGAATGGTATATTATTAGTATTGATTCCTTAGGTAAATTGCAAATTATAATGGCTGTTCGAAGCGACGCGTCACCGTCGGCAGAGCGCGTTAATAAATGAACCTTTTGTTTTATTGATGTGTCGAAATTATGTTAAGCTACAAATCCGGCGTCGGTTTCACGTTTAACGAAGCAAGCTCGTAATCAGAGCTCTGTGCGGTCGGTGCCCACTGACATTGCATGATTTTGGCCAAATTAAACAAACATACACGTTGATCCACTTACACTACTAGTACTACTTTTGCAAGCTCTTTCGATACATTTGTAATTTATAAATATAATTCTATCTCTTTAGGAATATTTACGGGCGGTGACGTATGATATGTTATAGAAGCCTATAGACATGACATGGATCCCAGTGCTGCATGCTCTGCGTGGGAGTTATGGGCTAAACCTCCTTTGTATACGCCAGTCCAACAGCAGACAGACAGGCTAATGATACTGACAATGTAGTAGAACGGACGTATTATGGTTTTGTTTGTACTTGAAACGTTTAGTTGTTTGTCTGAGCATCTCATGAATCTGCGGAATTGTAGACGCGTAGTGAACAGATTTATGATAAAAATAAACAACTGTGCGGGAGTAATCCGAGGAAGCACGGTAGTACGCACCGATCCCAGCCAGAATAATTGACGTGCCGGCTTTGGGGCCGAGCTGATGGTACAATTGCTGCTGTTAATTGACACAACAGCGGAACAACACGACTTTATTGCCCGCGCTTATTTCAACGTAAGCCCTCGCTACATTGACATGTTTGGACCATTATATCGAAATGTTTTTCGTACTTAGGTACTCATGACCGTAAAGAGTACAGTGGTTTCATATATTTGTACTCGCATTACAGGTATCTGATATGGAGGGGCTGCTTTGCAAATGGCCATTGAAGCTCAATAGGTTTCCTCATATTAAAGTATTTTTTGGTATAACGGCTGAATAGTCAGTGTTTATTATCGCCAGTGTGTCTCAGTTCACCGTAGGACATAAGCGTCTCCGACAGAGGGACTTGTGCACTGCGCCGTACCGCGATCAGGAGGTCAATTTTAGTTATAGGATAATATTGACGTACATATTTGTATGGCAATAGGCTCACAACCTATTCCATGGGACTTAAACGTAACTGGTGAAACGTAGGAGTGTACTACACTCCTCTGCCGACCTCTACGGGGATTACAGGTGTGATGTTACGTTATGTTTACGTCATTGATGTATTTATAAGGACACCGTGCGGAATACCTATACAAAAATGTGTAATGACTGTAATGTGTAAATGTGCGTATTAGTAAGGGTTAATGTCGTCACCTGCCACGTTGGCCGAGTGCAGGTGGACAAACTTCACCCTGCTTAAACAACCTTGTGGATAATTCTAAGTTCTGCAGGTTTTCTGACAATGTTGCTTTTTCACAGTTGTAATATGGGATTTTGTACCGAGCAAATATTTTGTACAAATATATAAATAAAAATATATATTATCTAAAGTAGCAGAATTGTCGATGTTAACAGAAGCTTCTCACTCAAAAGGATTATTTGGGGAGACAGCCTTTGCCAAATATTCCCGACCTTTTTCAACCTAATCTCCGGCTTTCAACAAAAATTCACGATTCGCCTAATTCCATAAATAATCCCTTCCAACCCCAATCCACCGCGAAAATGACGTATTGTTAATACAAATATTTGCGTTAGGAAATTTTCACGAAAAATACTACTTGTAGCACCTGTGAAAATTGCATTGAGTTATTGTGAATTGCCAGTTAAAGGAGACCTTTCGCTGTCGAACACAATCATCTGCTTCCATGTAAAAGACAGTTGAGCTGAGGGGTGTGGGCGGTCTACTTAAAGTGGCCGTGCGCCGGGGGGTAGGAGGTGATCAATATGGGTGGGGAGGCGTCCCGGCAGTCGCGCCGCAGACGGCGCGCCGAGTATACGTTTCACTTGTTGTAGCAGTGAGCCTTTGCTCGGTTGGCACATAATCTGCTAGCGTTTATAAAAATCGGATATGAACTTATAATAATTTTCTGTTACTGCCTTTCATAACTCCTCGATACTTGAGTTATAAAAGTTTATAAAAGTTATAAAATTGGTATTTTTATAAAGTTCAAAATAAACAGATATACAACATTATGCTTGTGGTTACTTGTTGTATAACAAATGCTAATATGTTATTTTTGAATGATATTTCTTATCTACATTTACCCTCTAATTCTAAAGAGACACGTAGGTATGGTTAACTAATTTTAATTACTCCTACCTATAACATCCTGGAGAATAATAATCATTATCTTTAGTTGCTCGTTAATGAGCTCTAAGCTTTCAATTATTCGTTTTCAATAACTAGTGTTTTTTCCAAACTTTAGAACGCGGAGTCCTATAATCTTCTTATGTCGAGGGTGTAGCTTCGTTACCGGCGGGGTGGTTGACTTTATCCGTGGGGTGTTAAGCTGGCGGCTATTATTGCCGCCACCAATCAATCTATATCAATCGTCAAAGCTTGTTAGAGAATTTTGGCTAAAACATATGTACGGTTTGTACATCGCGGTAGATAAAATTAATCAAAGTAGCGTTTGACTTTTGTGTATGAGTAATTAAACTGCGACGTCCAAAACGTATGAACAGAATCTGTATTTAGGGGAGGATAATAAGAATATAAGAAATATTGATTGCCTTGCTGGTCTCGTGGTTGCAAGCGCGACTGCAGGGCGAGACCTCCGGGGTTCGAACACCAGATCGGAAAAAGTATTATTGGGTTTTACTAATTTGAAATTCCCGGTATTACACAGAGTCCCGATTTTTGCCCACCATATGTCAATAGGCTAATGTCAATCTCAATAAGCCTATTACACGGGACGTACTTATAACATCAGTGATCTAAAGAACACGTACGGATCCTGAAACACGTTATGTTATGTTATACCTACTACGAAACATTGATTTTTACATCGGTTTCAACATCTGTTCAGAAGTTACAGCTCGCGCCAGCTATAGTTCCAAACAATCGCGTAGACTGAAAATTGGTAACTCCACTCACCGAATCCAGTTATTCTATATTCCACTAGTCTGCTTTGATTCATAGAAAACATACGTACGTATTTTTTATTAAGTCATGTCACACAGTACGTAAATATATCAGTCTTATAAATTAAAAAAATACATTAAATAAACGTAATTACCTGCATTAAACAATGTAATGTTAAATTTGATGTAAATGGAAAATTTCGCCAAAGCTCTTTGAGCACAATTTAGTAATTTGATGTATGTATGATGTTTTATGGTAGTATTGTTATAGATGTGTTCGTGCGGAGTACATTATAGAATCACAGTATAGTGAATAAGTCACAGAACTATTTGTCCTGTGTGGCAATCGAAGCTGCGATCCCCTCCTGAGCCCTCAGAGTCACTAACTGCAGCCCGAACAGGCTGTACAGTTGCAGCAGCTCAGCCAGTCAGTCTGATCGAAGCGTGCTGAGTTGGAAACAGTTCGTTATTGGCGCCGTTAATACAATGAGCGACCGCCCCCTCGCAGCCCGCGATGTGCAGCTAGCATTGTTTAGTAGTTACCAGTTAATTAGCCGTTCCTGCGCTTACCGTAGCTGCTAGTTTCGGCAATCGGTCGTCGGTTCATCTATTGCCAATAATCATTTTCAATTTTTACTCCGAACTTCTAGGTTTTATTAGAATATCTACACCTTTGCAAGACACACTCATGTAAAACATGACTGAATTTCTGTGTGTTTCAGGGCTCAGTAGGTACATAAATCACATAATATCATCAATTTGTTTTACATGATTGCTAGACACTGCCTTCCATATAGAACCATAATACATATGCATGTATGTACATACTTAAAGTTCAGGCACATAATTTTTTGGAAAAATAATAATTTTCTAAATATGGTAGTAATAAAAATTGTTCGTGGCGTAAATTGTTGTTACATTTCAAAAGGGTTTTTAACAGTTCAAAGAGGACGATTCCTCTAGACACAACTGTTGCGAAGGTGCTCTTAGGACGGTTTCCCCTATCCCTTATGATGTAAATTTGTATTTGCACTTAAAACAACTGGAAATGTTTATTTATATGTAGCATAGCGTAATATTTATAGTACTATTAACAAAATGTATTTAATTAAAGTGCCTTTCATATTTAATATAAAGTAATTAGCTGAAGATTTGCAAACTCCATTTATTAAAAAAATGCTGGAAAGTTCAGACTGCTACCTCCCGTCTGCCCTAATTTGGAATGATTTAGCCTTGCCTGCTGAGCCCGGTGGTCTAATTAAGTGCTACCCTTGATAATGACCGCCTGATCCTTTTAGGCTAAAGTTTTATGACTCCTCTATGACTCAGTTCAAAATGACGTACTGCTGCCGGCCTCGCGGGACAACTCTGGCTCGTCCGTCGTAACACCGTGTTTTATCTGTCACATTAGTCACGGCTCATTTTCTCTTACTTTTGTCTCGCACTAAAGTTCATTTTGAAATTATACTGAGTAAATAAATACAAAACAATATAATATGTTCGCGCGAGGTCCTTTACGAGGTAGGCAGAGAGTACCGAATGCCAAACATTTCGATATTTACAAACCTGTCATGTATTTTCTACATTCATCACTCGCTTCATACGTTGGATAACAAACAAGTACTTTACTTAATGAAACTAAAGGAGGTTTAGTTTGCACGGAGAAAACAAAGTGGAGTGCTTGATGAAGTTTCGTGATAACATGGCGACGAGCGTAGACTGTGAATGTTTAAGTAATAGACCGGCAGCTCATAATGAACTGCCGGATGCAGGACTTGTAGGAGAACGACGGTTTTCTCAAGTTCTACAAGACTTTTTAAAATAAACTTACTGCTTTTGACTTTGTAAAAAAGAACTCTGGGTTACTTGTTACTGTTATATGTCATAAATATATAACCCACAGTCGTTAACTAGGCACCTCGCTTTGATGACGTAATAGCGAGCTACTAACTGCATATAAAGTTATCATAAGTTATTTTATTATATTTTCAGTTTCATTTTGGTTTGAAAACATCACACACGCGCATATAACGAGCGTACGACAGGGTTCTTCTTTCAGAATTAGAAAAGTAGGAACATAGTACTCCACGCTGGCCAAGTGTGGTTTGGCAGACTTAGATTGATTAGATCTGATTTGTTCCAGGGCGTACTTCGAGAGCTGGAGCAGAAGAAGCCGCAGCTGGACGAGCTGCTGCACACCGCGGAGAGTTTGAAGGGCACGGAGAATAGACAGCAGCTGCACGGAAAAGGTCAGTGGACTTATTTTGTATTGTGTGTAAATTTTCTTAGGATTCACAGCCGTTTTGAAATCATTTTCAAACTGTAAGGAGATCTATGACGAGGTAATGCGACCTCGATATTTAGACAAA
>DWME01006900.1:0-13138 GCA_018244795.1 Parelbella ahira ahira
GTGCGCGCCATGGATTTGAACCCAGGACCCCCGGAGTGAGAGGCTGAATTCTTAACCACTAGGCTATCACTGCATTCTCTATGTACTAATCTAATAAATTGAAATTAAGCACAGCAGAACAATCTTGATTTTAGATGTTCTATAACTTACTCGTAGTTTTCAAAATTGGAGTTTTTTTATATGAAAAGTATTGCGAACGAGCAAACTTAAATGTCCGCCGTTATTTGTAGCACCTCAAGGAAGCTTAGAATTGTATACATCTTCTATTTATAAATAATAGCGTATATCAATTTATATTTAGAACTGATGACAGGGAGGCGTGGAAGGGGCTCGTCAACTCTCCCACTAAAGCTCCCCTGAATGTGCACGACCTTCAGAGTTGAAGACTACGAATTAGAAGATAATAACAAAATAAATAATTTCAGTAGTATTCATTCACTTCTGTTCTTTTTTCACCAAGCCTTTTATCGTTCCGTTGTTGGGTGCAGGTCTCGTAATGTAATTTTATATTTATTATTACTATTAATTACTTAATTGTTACAATTTCTTCATAATACATAATATACAGTTAAGACATTTTTGGACAATTTAACAAAAAATCAAAGACAAACAATACCACAGTACATTATTTTCTTTAGCTTATGCTATTTAAAAAGGCGAACACAAAGAGAGTTTCTAGATTAACGTATTTTTCCCAGTTTATTACTGTTATGTAGCACTTTATGGCTAAATGGACTATAAACATACCAAAGACAATAAAATCTTTTGTATCAAAATCGTCCTACGTATTACCTATCTGTGGACAGAGCGCACAAACAGATAAACAGTCGGGGGATAGTAGTTGAACTCGTCCCCATAACTGATCAGCAGAATATACCTAGTCATTAAAGTTGTTCTGCGTATAAAAATGAAGATATTAAAAGCGTATGAATCGCATGCATTACTTTATAAGAAAAGCACCAACGTTGACCGATATGATTCTGATAATAAAATCATCTGATAACAAATTCTCATCAAGGTTCTTCCACGTGCTTTGGTGGTGCAGAACGAGATTGTTTTCAAAGGCGTAACGAATTGTGTACTATGTTGGGTTCCTTGTTCTATTTTTAACATTTAAAGTGGATGTGATATAAAATATGTAACATGATTTGGAAATACGAATCTGTACCTATATGATTTCATTTAAAATATGTTATATAAAATTAATATAATTTTTTTAAAGTACAAAATGGTTATTAATTTATTATTTAGTGAGTACTAATTGATTTGTCTCAAAATTTTTACGAAGTACGCAAAGTGCGCCAAGTGTTCAAATCCAAACATATCTCCATCCTTAGAGATCTGATGTAGGAGTACTTCTTCTGCATTCTTCATTCTATTCATATCTGAACGCCGGTAGTGGAATTTTCAGCTTAACGTCGCGCTAAAGCCTTCCTACATAACTGATAAAGGACCGAGCACGATGAAATAATAATAACAGTCCTGAAAAAATAGATATAAGATTGGATTATGTTAGCGCTATCCTTAAATATAAGTGTTTAAAATAAATATTTCATTCTTACTTTTACATACTACTTATCGGGCAAAGTAGAAAATAATGTTTCTTGGATACTTGTCTTCGGAATTAACAATTTTAGCAAACGATTTCCTTTTAAATTTTACTATCAATACGGATATTGAAAGAGTATTAAAAGTTATTTGATGTTTTACCTACTATAGAACGTGAAATGAAATAAATAATAGCTAAATCGACAGGTATCGGCTACTGGAACCAAAAGAACCGGCAGCGCTTTGATTTTTTTTGTAGGAAAGGGATTTAGAGGTTCCTCATGACATTGAGTCCTTTATTGTCGTACCTTTAAAATGGAAATGCTAGGGATGAATGCTTGAATAAGCTGGTTGTAATATTTTATCTGTGAAATATGAAAAAAAGTAATTAACCGTTAATCCTGGCTTGAATTTATGTGACTGTTATATGTTATGTAATTGTAATTAAAATGAGATATACTTTGTGGGCTCTCTCTTGTCCATTGATAATGTTATCGACTAAATCATTTAATTCCGGCTGTAGGCAGTCTATTTGTTTTCTGAATGGGACCGTCAAGACTAAAAAACGTTATATTATAATGCAGTTATTTCAGCGTTCGAATATGATTTCAGCTCACGGAACCACAGTCATTTCAGATTTTAAGCTAGTTTGTGTTTAACTTATCCAAATACAATATAAAAGGTAAAGCGACTTTATAAATGCGCCGTTGTTTGGCAGTCAGTCGGCGCGCGCATGCGCTGTGTGCTTGACGTGTTATTAGATAGTTTTCCGTGCGCAGCTTTGACGTTTCGTAATATCGGCGTAATCAGTTGCTTTTACTGTACATTTTCTGGTGTTTTATAAAAATAAATTTATAACAATGGAACGAAATGAACGTAAAGCGAACTCTCGTACGCATTCTATAACTCTTGACCGTGATTCCACGTTTATTTTACGAAAATTAATCTTGGATTTCCTGATACTGTTTTGCGGTAAGTAAAAAGCATTATTTATTCTGTTTCTACAACCGGCTTATTGTATAATTACATGTTCTAATTCGTTAATTATTTCTACATGTATTAAAATGAGCTGCTAAATAATTTAATAGTATATATCATCTACTCCAAAATCGAATAATACATAACGATCCGTTAATTTTTTTTTAAATAAATGTTAGGATTTACAAACGAGTGGCGTATCCTTGATAATTTCGTGGCGACATAATGAATGAAAAATATTAAAATATTTTAAAGCCTTATTATAAATAGATACATTACACTATAATTATTAAACTGCATATTTATGTATTGTTATCTCATGTGATATAAAGACCTAATTCTAGCACGTTTTGTATGATTATCTCGTAGGATGTGTGTAGGTTGCTGTTGCAAAATATTAATAACTAGGACAGGAATTGTTTCATCAGAAAATTTGTGGGTCATTTACTATTTTAATTGTTGCTTCTAGATAAGTCAAGAACATAATTATTTGATTTTTTGCCTGTTCTTTGTTAACCTTTGGTTCACCCAAGAACACCAGATAATTGTTATCAAACACAAAATTAATTAAAACATTTGTTAACATACCTACTTGCAATGAAATACAGTTATGTTATTGGATTTTATTTTAAACTTTTAAATTATGAAAACATGTGAATTGTTAAAATATTGATTAGTAGACTAGATACCATGAAAAGCATAAATGGCAACCACCATCTACTAGGAATAAGCTAGAGCTATATAAAAGAAAAAAATTGCAATTGTTATGGTTTTTAAAAGTAATGTAAGTAACCATAATAATTATGTTGTTATTTTACTAGCATAGCACTTACATAATTAGCACAAATTATATTGCAATATAATTCTTATACAGCCTTAGGAGTTAAAGATTACTACTTGGAAGTAATTATAACGGCTCACAATTAGTTGCTTTAATTTTCAGAATTTGCCTTAAATTATAAAATTACTGATCAGCATAAAATTTGGAATTAGAACCCAATACCCAATACAATTATTCTAAACTTGAGATTTTTATTTCAATTACAATTACTGTTCCATTTGGCAGTCATTAAAAAATTTAATTGTTTGATTATTTTCTGTTGAGACATTTCTAATACAAAATGAGGATTGTAGCCTTTCGGTGTAAAAAATCTAAGAGTAATATTGTCTATAATAACCCTAATGGGTAAATCATATTCTGTACTAAAGACATTTGAATATTTGATGACATACACAGTTGCTGAATCAAACCTTTATGATATTAGTTCATGTACAAGATATCATGTTCGGAATATAAATAAAGCAAGACCTAAATGTACGAGTAACATGTTAATCTATTTTGATAGAAAAATTTGAGATTCTTTAATGAGATCTGTATTGTATCTTGAATTACTTGTATCTTTTGCTTCTAAGTAAACATAATGTTAAAATGTTTTTGGACAAACATCACTAGAGGTGGTGAGTTTAATCCATTAGTATGTTGTACATTTGTCAATTGTGCATTTGTTAAGTTTTCTAGCGAAATATTTGCAGTTTTAACACCAACAAATTAGCTAAGTATACAGACTAAGGTACAAAATCGCCACTTCTCCGGCTATAGGGTATGCATTAACAAAGTTTACACTCCCGCATTAGCGCGCATCCGATGTTGCGGTTCCCAGGCGCACAGAGGGCGCATTGACGCTTCAAGTGCACGCCATTCATCGCCCATCGGCGACCCCGTCCTTTTAATCTACATGCTGGTGAATTTGTTGACCTGGTTTCAGTTAAAAATTATGAGCTGCAAATGGTTTGAATGATATTAATTTCTGTACGAATAATGTGGATGGCGGTAATGTTGTTTTTATATTAACACGCATATCTTGCAGGGTAGGCAATATGTACCAAGTGCCAAATGATCCTATCATTACAAACATCAGAAGTGAGAGTGCCACATAGGTATTATTTTGTGCATGTATAAATATAACTTATCGATTTTGAATACTATTATTTCAAGTTACTACTTTAATTATAAATATAACCCTGATGTAGGATATTTTAGTACGTTCATGTAAGAATGAAAGGATCTATTGATATAAATATGTGTGTATTTCCAACTGCACGTCATTGGCCATTGCCATCCTCTTGATCAGTTTTTATACTTGGAACCAGTTAATTAACTTGGTTTAGTGATGTGGCGTGACCCAAATGTCGTTTGTTTTATATTCTAAGGACTACATAATGTTGGTTTCGTTGACGTATCATTTACATGTTCTGGTCGTGCACTGCTTACAAATTCGAAAGTACGTTTAAACAGCTGCAGGAAATGTATGAATATTATCAGTTAAACTTTAGTAATATACGAAGTACTAAGAAAAAACTAATATTATGGTAATATTACGCAGTATTTATTGCCACATATCACCCCTATTTGCCAAATACTGCCGAGAGTAAAACTTCTTGAATTGATTTGTTGAAGTTTTTGTGTGGGTTTGTACGGTACCAATAGACGCGTGTAGCATTTGGTGCACTTCAAAAATGGTTTAATATATTTGCGCGCGAGCAGAAACAATCGCGAACAGATGTTCTCATATTTCAAACAATTTGACAATTACAGTCGAATATGTTTCGCCATTTTGCGTATTATCTCATCGTCAAAAAATATATTTTTTTATTTAATTTCTTTCTGTTAAGATTTTTCATTAATTGCCGATTAATAATTGACTGCCTGGTTGGTTGAGTAGTTGCAAGTGCGACTGCCGATCGGAAGGTTCTGGGTCAAATCCCGGGGCGATTACTATTGGATTTTTCTAATTTAGGATTTCTAGTAGTGACTCGGAGTCTGAAACTGTGCCCGGTATATGACAATAGGCTCACCACTTATTTCATGGGACGTAAACGTAACTGGTAAATCGTGGGAACGTACTACACTCCTCTGCCTATCTCTTCGGAGATTACAGGCGTAATGTTCCGATGTTACGTTTGCCGATTAATTTTATGGTTAAATTTTATCTAAATCTCTACCAAACTTATAAGTATCGATCTCTATCGGACAAAATATCCTTACGATTGTTACATCAAACATCAAGGCTACTAGAACGAGAGCAGTTGGCGTGAGATTGAGGTTGGTCGCACCACATCGCCGCAGCTCATTAGTTATTTGGTTCCCCGAGGACCGACAAGGGATCCCGGAGTGGTATCAGAGTGAGGACAACGAACGCAGGATGTGAACGACTCTCGGCGAGTACATTCAGCCGCCAAACAAAGTGGCATGGCAGGCAGGTAATTGCGCCGCTGTCAAAACATCCGATGCGCCCGCGACCTGTCAGATTAACCGTATCCGTTAAAGAGGCCTTTATGATTTCGCCTGACAGGATGCCCCTAGACGAGAATTAAAAATATAAGCCGCAGAATGATAGCCAGTCCCTCGAGTGGCTGGCACCTATATTTATTTTTAATCTCTTATATGCTTATTCTATAGCATTCGCCACTTAGATCCGCTCAATCATATTTCTGCTTCAGTCGGCACAAGACTGTAGTTATGTCAAGCAACATTAATGCAGGTGGCAAGACCTGTATATTATAAGCTTCATATATTAATATGCGTGCTGCATATCTTTTTATTATATAACGACTGACCGTCGAGTTGTTACCAGCACGACTGCTGATGGCCAGCTCCCGGGATCTATCCCCGGGTCGGTTACTATCGGGGCTATCTAACTAAAATTCCTAGTAGCATCTGAATTTGTGCCCGGTATGTATATGGTAATAAATAAGCTTATATGTATATGACAATAGATTTTCGTGATTTACTCACTAGAGGCTTTAAAATATTAGAGACGAGGATCGGCTTCAACCGATAAAACTTATTGTCAGTAGAAATTAAAAACCAAATTTATACACTGCATTGATTTTGATATGCTTATATAAAAGTCTTATAGACGAATACTTAATCAAAATTCTATTGAGCTTAAGCATAAATTATAATACTCCGTTTATATATTCAGTAATACATACGAAATCCTTCATCATCAGCTCTAGCTGGTCATTGTTCATTCACGATGCGAAGGAAACGAAGTTTTTTTTATTATTAAAGATGCCCAACTATCGTTCATTGACAAACAATAAGACATGTTTTGTATTTGTGTTTATTTTCATTGACCTTCATTAATAAAAGATTAATAAAACATTTGAATTCAGAACGTAGCGCGGTCATCACCAAAACTCACGATTCATTAATTCGAACATCGATTGTACTGCAACACACTTAGCGTCTAAGTACCATTTAAATATCTCAAGTGTGTGCGGTGTGGGGACTAAACGACTTCTTTATCTTTACGGTTGCAGCATGCCGAGTCTTAGATGATTAGCGGCAGGACATCTTTTTGAGCGGCTGTTCAAAGAGCAAACACCTGCAGAGGAGACGCACTCTTGATTTCTAATCTATGAACTAATTTGAATTTAGAAATAGAAAATCTTTATTTCTTTAAACACTATGGCACATACAAACGGCAAGTTATAACGGAAACGAACACAAAATACGCAAATATACGGTTATAATTATATTAAATTTAGAATTAATTGCGAAATTGTGTTTGTTTGACTTTAAAGTATCAAATAAGCGAATAAACTTGGCTATTAATTAATTAACGGCTAATAATTGCCTTGTTAGTAAAAATATCATAGGATGTATGAATGTTGTAACGCATTACGGACCGTGTAATTTTTTAAACTTTTGAAACAATAATACTAGTCATTGTTAAACCTTGTGGTATTGTTTGTCGGTGTTGAGGTGTTGATACAAATAAACTTTATTATTCCTAAAGTAGGTACTGTCTTACTTATCTCGATATTTTTATTCCGTTCCAACATTTTCCTTATTTGCGTCTATTGATTCATTGTGATATTTTTTTTCGCAATTCATTTATTGCGTAAACAGCATGATTTAGTCGTATTGCAATCAATTCGGAAATGATAATGACAGTTTGTGTCACACGATTTGGATACTCCTTGATATATTGGTGTTGACTAATGCGATTATCGTCTTATCTCTACTTTCACAACGATTACCGATGAGTAAGACGGACAATATATAATTTTGCTTTTGCTAATGTAAAAAAACCTACATGAATCTGCAGATCGAAAACAAATATCTGAGTTCAATTTTCCAGCATCTGTCGAACTGGAAATCGAACTTGGAACTGCGCGGCAGATTGCTAATTTTATAGGTACGACAGTCGCCACAAGCATTTTAATTGCGGCCGATAACCATCAGAACACGATGATGACTGCTTAATCATTAATTTGACATTCTAACTTCACTATAAATCCTTTGAAAATCGATTGTACTTGAAAATCGGAAATTAAAAAATAAGCAACAATATTTGCTACCCATACCATTACATTTATAAATACAGGTACGTAAGAATCGAAATTAAACTTGGTGAAAAGCAATAAATTCCATAAATACATTTTATAATACGCGCATATATTCTCAAGAACTATAACACTTCCATTAAGTAATAATAACCGGAAGAGTTCAATATTTATACGGTGATTTGGAATGCATTAGTTGGTTTCATGCACGCCCATTGAAACACAAATGTCGTTCGCTAACCGTGATTCGTACGGGTAATTAGTTTTGTGCAATGTTTACAGTGATAAAGCCTTTGTCGATTCGTGCACGTCCCGGCCAATTGCAATTTAATTATGACGTTAATTAAAATATTTTAACGTTAATAATAGAACCGACGTCACGATTAAATAACGATGCGGGTTTAACTGTTCATTGTCGTTGAACTTGACTTTCTCGGAAGGTATTGTTTGAGTAGAAAATGTTGTATTTACATTTTAACTACTGTCATTGATTTAATATTTCGTTACCCTTAAACACTTCATCAGTAATGCTTGCAGGAGTACCCACGGACCAAGACAGGAGGTAACCATAGATAATGACGAACCAATAAAAGTTCCACCAGAAAATACCGCTTAGATTCCTTCCTTTTGACTCGTCTATTCTACTATGACAGTGCACAGCATTATAGTAACTAAATCTTAAACCATAAATATATTTGTTTTAATTAAATACATATGATGAAACATTTTCATTCTTTAAAATTTTGAAATCCTGTAAGTTTAAACTTAGCCAGATATTCCTTCACGTATCATTTATACAACTTTGTTATGTTCAATGAGTTTACCTCTGTCGTTGAACCTTATTATGTCCTCTGTCGTTGTGAACAGTTTTTGATGTCAAGTCACATCTGTCTGTATGATCTTTGCGAAATTAAGACATCTCAAACCCTCAACGGTTCTCATGTGATCCCGTTCCCGTCTGTCAATATTGGCTCGTGAATTTATCTACCGCGTATCCGCACCGCACATGATATCATCTTCAGTCGGCAGAAGCCTGGAAGAGTCATGTTTTATAAATTAATTAAAAGCTTTATATGTGTATTATGGAACTTGTTCAGCGTGTCTGTATGTGTAAATAAAATGCATTTAGCTTGTTGAGTGTAAATTTTTAATGAACATTTTGATATTAGTGTATAGGCAAAGTACATTTCTCCCAATGTTACTGGCAGTGAGTTACTACACGCAATTATTCAGACTAAAGGTAGTCTAAATAAAATTTAAAAAGTTTTAGGAAATATTTGCTGTTAATGTGGTGTAATAAATTATAATATATAGAGTAAATTAGCAACTGATAAATAAAAATAAAAACGTTATATCAGTAAATGTGATAAAATTAAAAATCACGAGTCTAACAAAAAATATAGTGTAACTGAGCAAATCTTATTCAAATTTTTCATCAAAATTCATTATCACCTAAAATCATCACTAAATTCAAATGACATTTCCTTTTCTTGCATTCGTATAAAGACATCTCAAATACATAAATATCATAATATCCAAGTTATCATTCAGTTTCCTCTTTTATAAGTAAGTTCTGGGATCGAACTTAGATCTATCCGCGCTAAAGAATTAAGTACATATTATCTCGTATGTTCATACATATTGATGCCGAGTGGATAACAATGGTCCATGTTTCCAGTTCAATGATTCCAGTATTCCAATTCATTCAATATGTATATTTTATATTTCTGATGACCGTGTACCTTTTGTTAGTTTATCTTAAATTTATTATGTTCCTATACATAGCTATAAAGATACGAGTGAATTCTGCAATGTATGAAATTAAAATATTGTTAGGAACTCGATTGGATTCAATGGCTATTTACTAAATATTACAATCGCAGCCACTTATAAGCTATGGAATCATCTGGAATAAGTAAACTTGTTGTGGAATTCACAACTGACGGTTATATATTCAAGCGGCCATTTAGCTCGGTGTAGTATAACCTGTCAGGGCTAGTTTTCATACGAGTAGGTACCTTTTTAACAAAAATGTGTTATTTTCCATTCTGTAGATGCTAAATACATAAATTCGTAAATAGTTTATTGTATATTTTTTCCTCTTGATTTTAATGAAATGGTAACCTTTACACGTTTATTTTTATACTGTTTAGATGATATCGCTACTGTTACCTCGGCGAAGTATATTATGAAATGTTATAAACGATATGTGCCTACAATAACTTACTTCATTATTTGTACTTAACATCACGTCTGTAATCCCCGAAGCGGTAGGCAGAGGAGTGTACTACTAGAGGGTATATAGTATCAACATATTTTACGTTTGGGTCCCATCGTGAAATACAGGATGAACCATACACTGGACACAAATCTAAAATTATTATATTTTATTATGCATATTACTTTAATAGCTTTTGGCTTTCGTATATACGAATACATCTTTGCTAACTCACTTCCACAATATTCAAATATTTAAGACAAAAAATGTGATATCTAAAACACGGATATCGAACATTAATGAATGCTGGAAATTATGAGGGTACCAGTCGTCAAATATCGTGCCTTTTTTTGCAAAGTAACAATGAACACTGATTCCAGAAAAAACTCATGTAATAACCGATTTTTATTTTGTATTGCTTTCAATCGTATATAAACACAGTTCATTTTAATAAAAATATATCTAAATAAGTCAAGTATATTAATATTTAACTAGTTCAAATAGTATTTTGAAAAAAAAACTCACTGTACATTTTTTTTTTTAATTTCAATATCTTGTTCCAAGAGCGTCGTCTGACCTCTACATTTTCAAAATGGTCGATTAACGTAACTAAATTATCGATTCGGAATGAGAAAAATAGATCGCGTTGATTATTACAAGAATAACAGTAGGGGACGAAATTAGGCTCGTGGACGAAATTTGGCTACTGTCCTTTATTTATTTATTCAATATTTGCTCCGAAAGTATTTTAAAACAGCGACGATGATTTTTAAACCAACGATTTTCTGTGACGAACATGTGCATTGAGCTCACGTACAAGTGATCCTTGACCTTCAAACGCGTTTTCTAAACCCTTCACGAGTCATGCCCATTGCATTTCAGCAAGACACGGCACTCGTTCTAACGACTAAATATTTATGAACCAAAATCGACTGAACTACGAGTCGTTATAAAATACAAGGACAATTTTGCTTTTACCGTGTGCAATATATGATGGCGCGTTGGTTGTTCATTATGTATTTTGAATTAGAGTTAAAATTCGGTTGAGTCTTGTGCTTACGTAGCTCGCAATGTCATCGGCGTGTGCAGTATATTGTTGTGAAGCAATCATAAATTTTTTTACGATGGTCTACCGCTTATATAATGAACGTTGAGTGATTAGATCATTTATGCCTAGTATTTGATAACGGAAGCATGAACACATGAATATGTATTAACAGCATATTAATTATCAATTGGCAATAAGTAATATTATTATTAATTGGCGCTAGGCTCAAACTCTGTTCTAATGACGTTTAACGTAACTGGTGTAGTAGTAGTACTACATTCCTGTGACTACCTCGGGGAAATACAGGCTCGATGTTATTTATATTCGCAGATTTAATGATTAGGCAACAACAATATTACATTTACTGATTATTAATATGATATATGGAGTATTTGTATAGATTTTTTTGCAAACAAGTACCATACTTTAAAAGATAAAAGTAGGTAAACATACCCTAATATACGAGACATTGGATCAATTTAGTTCTTACGTGTAACACATCCCTATTTCTAGTCTGCAATGAACACTAAGTGAATTTAATTGGCTTATTACCGGTTAGCTTCTTCCATGCTGTAATTGGTAAAATCCGGCCATTCCATGTTGTGAAACTGCGCGTTCCTGCACTCACAATTCCTCTTACGTTAAGTCCCAGGAATGCGATAACATGTCCAGCTCATCATCAGCATTAACAGCTGTGATCAATCCATTACTGGGCACAGGCCTCCTACAAGGCGCGTCACTGAGACCCATCTTCTTACATAACCAGTTTCACGTTTTGTTGTTACGTCTTAATCATAAGAAAGGTTATACTTAATTTAGAGTCGCCAGTTGCTGTGATCACGATCAACATGAGTTATCACTGGATCGCCTCGAGAAACCGATGACACAGTTCCATAATTAATAACCAGATTCAATAATGGAGCACACAATAAGCTATGAAAGTTATTGACGGTAATTGGAGAAAATAGCACATTTGCGTGTCACGATGTATTGACTTGTCTTTGTGGTCCCATTGTAGAAAACCAATGTTGCATGTAATGGCACTCGACGCCATATCTATTGGGCTTTCATAATTAAAAAGAAACTTTATTTCTCCTATATTTATTTATATGAGAGGTGTGTCTTGTTTTTGCCATCTTCGGATTTTTTCAGATTATTTCGTATTTACCAATTGATAAATCCACCTAATCGTACGGAGCTTATTTATATGTCATATATTTGCTGCTGTTTGTAACAACAGTAATTTGAATTATAAATTTAAATTATATCAAAAATAATGTCAAATTAATAAAACCTCAATATTAACGAATACCGTGCTTTTCTATGTGCATATATCGTTATGTTATACGTCTAGATTGTTGATTTATTGTTAAAGAATGATGTAAAATGGGTTGTAAGTTCGACTCCCACTCATGTCCTAATATTTGTGTTACAAGTGTGAGACAAGTGTTACTAGTCTTAATAATCATTATCTGTGATGAATGTCAATTACGATAAGTAGGTAATACTTGACAACAATCATTTAAAATCAACAGCATACAAGAAAAATGGCGATAATAAAAACCGAACGTTTATCAATAATAAGAAGACCATAGGCATTAGACTATTACTAGAGATTAGGGATATAATTTAAGTGCTAATTTTCGTCAATGGATATGCAGGATGAAATAAATTGAGGGTAGTCGTGGAATCCGGCACATATCCGCATATTTGGTAAGGGAAATCGAATATAGTATGACTACAGTCAGACAGGAGGAAGACTCTATTTCAGGAAATAAAGTTATCCATGTATCATGCGTGAATGAGAACAAATAATTTCGCCCACATTTCCAAAAGCAGGAAATCATCGTTTGGCGCGACGCCGGTCTATAAACAATTGAGGATGAAACATGAACATATCCTATTAGGAATTTTCATTCACGTCCCTCTCATTATCTATTACTTCGTTCTCTAATTTCATAGTCCTAAGGCGGTGACAAATCTGCTCAATT
>DWME01006901.1:0-13138 GCA_018244795.1 Parelbella ahira ahira
TCTAAGTTGAAAAGAATATGTGAATTTTTCTCATTGAATGTTACAATGTATTAACTCTAACATGAATGTTCTTTCTACACCCACAGAAGTACCAGAGCACACTGCAGTACTGAACTCTCAAAAAATTTGTGAACATTTGTCCAATACTGAGAACCCCTTAAACAGTCACCAACTTTGGTGACTTGACTAGACTTTGATACATGCCACTAGCAATCCCATCAAAACCATAAATGTTTAAATTATCTCAAGGTTATTAAAGCATTATTGGGGTTGTGACCATGTTCTGAATTCAATTTTGGTTCATATCTCATATCATATAGTCGATTTCAATACATATCACATGTCATATAAAAATGACTTAACAGGTGACTGATGGCTAATGATTGCCAGACAAATTTGCAGAAGGATATAAAAAACTTTATACTTGTTATGTAAATATATCAATGTATGTTAATGGTTACTCATTGTATTCATACTTTTGTATTTTCATTTCTAACTATTAAATTAATTATGGTAAGTAAAGTGCCTGGCATATTATTATTATTATCATAAAAAAGACATAGTATTAAAACAAGCTAGTCTTTCAGACATAAATTGAAACCTCTTGTCTCCTAAATAGTACATTTCTAACTTAGAATTTCTATTAATGACTCAGAGTCAGGATCCATCCCGGTGTATGGCAATAGGCTCACCATCTATTCCATTAGACATAAATGTAACTGGTGAAACATGGGAGGGTACTACACTCCTCTGCCTACCTCTTAACAGGTGTGATGTTATGATTTTTTTAATACATATAAATGACCTTTTAAATGATTTTTTCATTACATTTATCAAATATCATATATATACAGAAGATGAAATGGGGAATAACTGTAACAATACAAAATTTACTCACTAAGTTAACTCCAAAGTGGCCTTTCTTGTCATTGCCCAAACAGTTCTTTGGGCTTCGTCCTGTGGTGTTTCAGCCGGATTCTCATAGCCCATAAAAAACAATGAGAACTTCATCTCAGGGAAGTGTAGCTGCTTCAGTAGAGTCATGCCGAGTACTCCAGTGTAGAATGGTATTGATTTCCTAGGATCCTTGATCCTGTACATGGTTTGTTGGAACATGAAATCCTGAAATCATGAGATATCCATAATTAGAAATGGTTTTTTCATGATTATATACTTACTGTCGTTATGCAAAGAGGCTGCCAGTGGTTGGATGTGAAGAGCTGAAGATTGAGCTCAGTAGCACACCATTGGAGAAGCCTATGTCTAGCAGCGGGCGGGAGTAGGCTGATGATGATAACTGTCAATAACACTGCATGGAAATTTATAAATTCTTGTTATTATTGTTCAATCTTAAAAGATGCAACAATAATAATAATTACTAAAGTTACCAAATTGTTCATTAGTAGTCAATGTTACTCAAAATTTATGTGCATAAAATCACAATTATTTTCTGTTGGTGTACACAGGTTCAAGTGACAATGGATATGTACATAACTAGAATTAAAATTTGAAACACTTCTGAAATGTTGTCACTTGGTAATGAACTTTAATTAACAAAATTTGAGAATGTAAACATATTTAATTTTATTTTCAATTATATCAAATTAGGATTAACACTTTCCCGCCAAATATTTAGTCTTGTTATATTATGGTTTTTAATAAAATAATTCTATCTTATAACAGTCTACTGTTGGACAATAGCCTTAAACCTTATCTAATAAGAAACTAATTTATCTGCCTTAACCATTTTTATGTCTGTCTCAGTGAGGGGCAAGAAGTATTGTAGGTAACTTGTATGTACATATATATATGAGCATACTGTTGTACCTATGCTTAGTATTATTTTGAACAATATTATATGTAGAAAAGAACACATTAATTATAACATAATATATTTTTACAAATAAATCAATATCAGGCATTGTATGATAAGATTTGACACTTGTATCTTTTATTATGTATTACACAGACATATTTGCTATGTCACTTAATGAAAATGATAACACAATCACTCAAGAATGTAAAATATTATGTAATAACCAGTTTTTTTTATAAGACATCTAGGCCCCAAAGATCTCTCTTTGTGTCTACCCACCACTTCTAACATATGTTGTTATTGTTCAGTGTTTTTTTTAAATTATTGTTATATTTTAAGTACAGGCATTGTTAAACAGCATTATGAATATATTGTATAGCACAATAGATTTAGGTATCATTGTATTGTTATGCTACTTTTGGTGTAATTGTTAATTTGTATACTTGGGGTCATTATTTATGTGATAGGTGAATGTTAAAATACATATATGTGTATCTTTGATACAAGAACAAATGATATTCTCCTAAGAGGCAAATAAAAGTTAGCCTTCATGGTCAAGAACAGCTAGAATGAGACTTGTAATTATTTAGGAGAGATTACGGGAACATTAATAGTATGTGTGGTCCAATATTGTCATCATATCTTTCTGACATAGGATGTATTTTAACATAGCAAAAGGAGTGGGTTTATTTTGAATTCATCCCAGGGGATTGGTGTTTTTTAAGGTTTCCATCCTGATAACAATATAAAAAGAATTTGTGTTCAAGAACCCTCAAGTGTAAGGCAAATACTCGAACCATCACTTAATTGTCACTGGTAATTCTGTATATACAATGATACATGATATATAATCAGTGACACACACCTCTACTTTTAAGAGCGATGTGCTTTTTAAAAACATTAAGTGCCACTTGTTCTTTTGGTCAAGAAAAACGTAATAAATAAACTTACGCACCTTACAAGTTCTCCATAACACTTGTAAGGTGTGTGAATTCTGATAAGCACCTGTACAGCATGTAACACTTGACCTGAATGTATCACCTATCTCCTTAGGAAAGGAGACTAGTTTGTAACTGAGAAACGATAGGGAATTGATGGTGGTCATATGAACTTATATAAAGATAATTACCCGGGTCGAAGAGCATGGGGTCTGGCATAGCGCCTCAATTTCCTGGGGAGAAATACCTTCGGCCATCGTCCTGAAAAATTAACATTCGAAATGACCTTAACCTAAAATTATTTATCAAGCCAAGATTCTTTTGAATATAATAAATATAAAAAACTAAATGTTAACCTGTTAGGCTGATAAAGCTGTTTAAGATAAGGTATTCGTAGCAATTGTAAACGACAAACTCCAATAAAATATCGGCTTATAACTGAAGTAGGTGACATTTAGATTTTTCTAATAACTTAATAGATAATGTCTTATTACAATTTTTGACAGCCTCAAATTCCGTTCTTTTAATCTATTGACTAGTCCAAGGATACAATAAGTCATAACCGATTATATAATTATATCAGATTTTATGTTAGCACACAAAAGCATTTGTATCAACTACAATTATATTTTTTTTTAGATTTACACATCTTATCACATCAAGGATAAGTAATTGTTTAGTATTAACATCGTTACAAATAGCCTTCATTCCTTGAATATTAGATACAATAGTGTCTTAGTAAAACAGGGCAGAGCAACCTTTTCAGCGAACATTATTAGAAAAGACTACTTTATATATTTATAGGTTATGGTATATTACTTAAATTAACTCTGAACATTGCAATTAAATTTGTTGTGATGACATTCTAAATCATAAATAATGACATTACTTATATTTTTTTTTTTGAAACCAAATCTGTTATCAATCATGAATCTACGGTGAGTACAAATGAAGTAACATTGATCAATTTTTTTCCACTATAATCATATCTTTTATTTTCACTATAAAGTTAGAATTGTTTTTGTCTGTCTGAAGGGTGATTGTTTATTGCACTAATACCTATCATATGTATATGTCACCATCTCACTCCTTATGAGTAAAAGTACCTCTATCCAATTATATTAAGCCAAACATCAATATAAACTCATACATAAGTACAACTAGATAAGTAAATTAAAAATGTCTTGTTTCCAGTTTGTCATACTTATTAATCGCAATGTCTCAACAGTTTATTTATTCACTAATATGAAATGAATTAATATTTTTCTTACAGATCTATGTTACATTGGTAGCAGTTGATTGAGGGCTGGCAGTGGTAGTTTATGGCTGCTGTCTGCCAGTTTGATACTTCTGTAGTGATTTTGACATCTTGGTACTCGCACATTAGCTAAACTTCCTAGATATAAAAATAATTTGTTAAGGTTGCAGAGAAAATCAGTTACTGTTTCTTCCCTGTAAAATAATGTTTAAAATAAATTCTTTTTAGTTAAAATCTCATAGACCGTGAATTTATCAGTCTATGCAATTTTGCTTGAAGTACCAAGTGTTGGCAGTCAAACTTATTTTACTTATAAAACCACTGTTACTCAGCGTAGTAAATGTGTGATAATATCAAAGTTTCATATCTAGCCCATTATCATCAGCCTGCCTCAGCCTACTATTAAACACAGTGTTCTCCTACTGTCACCCATAATAACTATGCAAATCATGCAGTTTGGAGATCTAGTTGGCTGTAATAATGTTTCAAAAATATTTAGTTTACAGTTGGGTTAACAGTCTAATGTTCATATAAGTACTTCAAAGTGGATTCTCACAACTTGATCATAAAGGATCTTTGTGTACCAAGAATATAATTAGGAAGCACTCTGCTGCTTAAGCAAGGCTCATAGCCTGGGATGAAACCATAATTATCACATTTAAATTATAACTATTTGGGTTTTATTCATTATTTAGTCATTAAATAATATTTTTCATATAAATAACGGAGTTCCTCCAACCAGACGATGTCATACTCAATAGATGTTGGGCTGCAAATATATGCAGAGACCATTCGTGTTTTCTTCAGGTCATCTAGAAAAATATCTCCAACTACATTTAAGTAAGAACCTACTAGGAAGTTAGTTTGGTTTTCTTTCTTTTTCTCTATAGCATCCAACACGGCTGACATAGTGATCGTGTTGTCATAGCCAGATCTAGCGGCTTTGGCGAATTCACGCACCAAATATCTCATATTATTATCAGACACGTGACAGTAATTCTTAGAACTATCGTAATAAATTTGTATTGTACCAGTAGGATCGCTTAATTCTATGTTAGTTGTACGAGAATTTGTATTATAAGTAGCAGTGACAACACCATGAATCATTATGTTTTTAAATTTAAGTCCAAACATCTCGTAGATATATTTGTTATCTTCATTTCTTTTGGCGCGAAAAATGTCTTGTATGTATAATTTCACCGGGTTCATCTGTATGTTTTCCATTGCACTTTTATCGTCGTCGTTATATGCCACTTTTAATTAATGTTAAAATAAATGATAATACTAATAATTCAAATTCCAAATTAAAATTTTTATTTCCTTTCGAATTTTAGTCTAGGAAGTAACACCGTGAAGCTGTCAAAGTGATCTGATGAACATTTTTTGAAACTTGTAAGGACTTAACATGGATTCAGGCCTTTTAGTATAAAGAAATTGTACAATTTCCATTAACTGCGTTGTCTTATTTAATAACTCATTTTGACCTTAACTTTAAAATAAATTGTACGAAATGTAACGTGGAATTACAAATTTCCAAATAATATTATGCAACAAAAGCTGTTGTCGTTACACTTGATTTACATAACATATTTCAATCTGTGACAAAAATTAAGAACCAGTAAAATGGGTCTGTTCAAACAAAAATTTAAATTAATGTGTGTAAAGCGGGGTCTTCACTGAACAAAAATGGTAAACAAATGTCTTCAACTGTGTTTCCATTTTTGGCGGTAAACATCAATGGAACACACCTGTTGCCGACATTTACACAGTTGGCAACATTAGTTGGAGACAGAAATATGTCTGTCACATGGATGAACGAATTAACCGATGCCTACGTTAGTAGATTTATGGTTTATTAGACATGAGTATTTCGAGGGAGTAAGAGTTTAGAGAGGGATTTAGGTTACGAAAAATAAAAAAATAAAAATTTGAAGAAGGATGCATGGAAAACAATCAGTGATGCCATGCGGTACAAGAACTTGAAATATGTTGCCAATAAACGCTGGTGGAAAAAGCTTGTTGTCAACTAATATATTTCTCACTTTGTTGGCGCTTTGTTTCAATTCGGTGGAGACACAATAAAATTGCAACAAAAGTTGGTGGTTTGTGTTCGGTGGAGACCCAGTATAAGAAAGTAAGGATTTGGTTGATAGCTGTAAAATGTGCACTTGTAGGTCGATCTGGTTGTGTAAAATGAAATGGGATTTTCATTACAAATGTTTAATTTAAAATAATAGACATGAAGAAACGAAATGAACCTAAAACTTGTATGGCGAAAATGAGTCGTAATATAAATAAATCTGTGTGGTATAAATAAGTTCATAATGTTCGACAAAATGTAATCTGATAATATTTGGGAAAGTAAGGTAATTTTGGTAGTCAATTTTTGATGCTATTCGACGATGGGCGTCAGTAAAAGTTTAACAAAACTTTACTGACTAAATAATAAAGTCGAAACCGGTAATACTAGGCATACATAACGAATGTCAATATTAAAGTTGCTACAACATAAAATATGTGCAAATTGTAATACCTGACACAGCAACAGGAAGTTTTATTTGAAACGTGTGTAACGGTTACCCGTCAGTTTTTGTCACAGTCAATAAGATTTTCCATTAAGTCAGTAAAGTAAACATTCTTTTCTTATTCAAATATTTTTTTTAAATCGAATATCATATTTAACTAGGCTATGCTGTAACTAAGGTTGGCGTCATCTTAGGAACAAAGCTCTTGTGAAGTGGCCTAGGTGCCCCAACTCGCCAATTATGCAAACTGCCCGTCTGGTACAGGCTTATTTGTCGACTGTACTCTAAAGGGGATAGGGATGGAATAAGTCGACAACTACTAATAACTTCATGCTCCGTGTTTTCATGTTTAATTAAAATTTATAAACCTAGCATTAAGTAATTTTTATGTTCATACATGTTATTTTCTACTTGTGTATAATTAAATAAATAAAATGCAATTATATTGTATAAAAGTATAATTGAACACGCTTGGACATACAATAAACAGCTAACCCGTATTCCTTTGTCTATAATCAGTTGGTGTAACGATAATTATATTATGCAAAGTAGCTAGTAGCGGTTGAATACGAATAGCTGGAGATCGAGCTCAATGTTGTGCTGTTGGAGAGGCCTATGTCCAGCAGTGACCGAAAATAGGTTGATGATGATGTGCTCTTGTAAGCAAATTGTTTAAAAGAGGTTACATTGTACTATAAACATTACAGTTTTCCTTTATTAATAATAATATAGTAAAATCACTGCACAAATTCCATAAAAACTGTTACTAACTTCGTAAAACACGTATATTATGTTTAGAATTTAATGATTCAGGCTTACGGTTCAAATTTACCAGATTAAATGTTACTGGTTGTAACAGTGAAATAAACCATTGTAAAGAAATCTGCACACCTTAAAGTTTTCCACCTTAAAATTCTCTAAGGCGTGTGAAGTCTACCAACCAGCTGTTGATCAACGTGGCAAACTATAGCAACTTATTCCCTCTTGTATTGAAACTGTCAAATTATATTTATAGAAGACTATAAACGTAGGCAGGACGCTTTATATTTTACCAATTTTTTTATTTTGAAAAATTTTATCGTATGACATCGATACTACTTTCCCATCCCTACGACGGTTAGGTGGAAGTGTGACGACGGCGCATCGGAATCGACTGCTTTACTCGATATCCCGGTTACACCTTGTTTAGTAACAAGCGACGCTCGCTTTTATGTTCTGTTGCCGCCATTTTTATAGGATATCTATTACAAAAATAAATTGATTTTATTTTCATTTAATGATGAACGGGTAAATATTTACTTTCGTATGTAACAAAGTTATGATTATTGGAGTTGGTAATTAATGTTGGTAATTGAATGTTTTCCTATGACGTACACTTTTCTCATGTTTTGTCACCGCTCTTTTGTAAGTGTGGCTACTTCAAGAGTGAGAAGGGTTAAAGCCTTGGTTTGCCGCGTTGGCCAAGTGCTTTCAGCAAACATGATACGCTATAACTTTAAAAACTTGTCCCATTGCGGTTATACTTATTGGTATTTAAACTTATAACGTACATAGTTAAGTAAAAATATATATGGTTTAGGATTTGAACCCGATACCTCATGATTGAGAGGCTGAATTCTACGCTATTACTAGGTTATAATTGCAAGTTATTGTAACATATATAAAAATATTTCGTCTATGGTTTAAGGTTCAATGAGGATTATATTGCATTTAAAACAGGACAGGGTTTGGTTTTTCTGAAATAGGTAGATAGTTATTTTTAGTCATTTTAAAATTTGTGTAATTCCGATTATCTAAAACCTAAAACTCCCAAAATCAATATTAATCAAAAATGGTGTGGGTAACTGAAATAATTGGAATATACGGCTTTGTTACATGTAGTATCGATTTTGAGTTACGATAAGTTTGTTAAAAATTGTGAACGAATGAATACAAAAAGACGATGTACAGATCTAGATTTAGCAACTCGCTAGACAACTGAGAGTAAGCAGGAACGTATGTTGTATCTGTTAATATTATATTTTCTCTTTTTATCTGGCTTGCCAGCACAGCACTCGTTCAGTTCTTCCTGGTTTCCGTCTACTTTTTAACGTACATGAATAAATTTTATTGATTTAATTTAGACATGAATGAATTAAATTTAGACATGAATAAATTTTATTGATGTTTAATTCATAATTATTAAAGTCAAGTAATGAAATTAAAAGTACTTCGTTTACGTGTTTTTTTTAAACATTTGTGGCTTTGTTAACAATGCCATAACATTAGAGGGACTTCTCATATTAAGGACCGACCAACTGTCAATTTTTTTATTTAATGAAACAGATGGCAACACTAGATGCTTTTTATAGAAACTTACAGAAGTAATATTTTAATAAAGTAATTTTATTAAAATTTAAAAATTTTATTGCATTTTATTTTGTGAGACAACCGTCTTAAATGTGCACGACTGGAATGTCTATTCGAGCCAAGCCATTAAATAAACATTCAAATTACAAGGTGCCTTCAGATCAGAATATGACGCTACGACTGTAATCTATCTATCTCCATCGATCTAACTACAAAATTATTTCAATATAATTTCAAAATAATTTATTTCAAGTATTAGCGTACGTTTATTCAGCTATTCTGTGAATCAACATCAAAGTACTGTGTCCGGGGCGTTAGCAAATAGACGGATGATAGCGGAATCAAAGACTGGAGGCCATCTTTAAACAGCTTACGTAACCAAATAAGGGTCGAATAAATTAATCGCCGTTTCACAGTCGAGCGGCGGCCAACACAAACAGAACTCTGTAATGCGCTCCGAGCGGGCTTAGGGTTGTCAACCACTGGTTTTGGACATAGATTAATTGAATTAATCTAACGTCAGTTGAGACCGGTTTGTGTATATGAGGCATGTTTATAGGTCTATTTTTTAGTCTATTGAGCCTGTCTCCATGTGAGTATTTTACTATCAGCTAGGGTTGAATTGACGACAATTCATGTTGCATGAGGTTTGCTGTTTGTAACTTTTAGTTTGTAGGTTCTTATATAAATAAATAAAATATATGTACTGGCATACCTTAGTCCCCGTAGCGCTAAAAGCCGTTCTAATAAAAAAAAAAAAATTTCGAGTCAGACACGGTCCTGTACCTATTTGTTACAACTTACAACATTTGATACCAAGTGGTGTTTACGTTTGTATGTATTTTACTTGCTGTTTAAAGAACTTTAAGTCACAGCACTTCCGGAACACATAAATAATGTAAAAGATCGCTGCATCTACAATAAGATTATTATTATTCAGCGAGTAGAGAGGTGAAGACTGGCGTATCACTAAGTAGGAAATATATAAAAATATTAACAGGTCATGTTTATGTATATCAATAGTTACGAATTGGCATTGGAATAATACCTACTAGTGGAGCATTAGCCACTGGAACAGGGCTTCTGTTGTACCTACATTTTCTACAGAGAACTATTGCTTGAAAGATTTCAAAACTTTAGCTTCAGCTCAGACAAAATTACTTGGAACTTGTCAATTATACGTAACATCACGCCTGTAATCCTCAAAGGGGAAGGCAGAGGAGTGCAGTAGGTACACTTCCACATTTCACCAGTTACGTTCTAGGTCCCATGGAATAGGTGGTGAACCTATTGCCATGCACCGGGCATAATGCAGCTTGTCAATTATAGAATCAATACTTATATATATATGTATGTAGGTATATAAATATATCTGGTCAGTAGTGGAGTTATTTTGAAGATAATTTCAGAGTCTGTACAAGTTTTGAGTACAACGTAAGCCATTATTTAGGCCTGACCTGCAAATGTTCATAAACGTCGGCGACCACTTACCATCGGGCAGCCGGTTTGCCTAGTTGTCACCTTACACCACAGCACATATACACAGCACAGCACATCAAGTAACACGTATACATACAACTTGGAAACGATAATAGATAAATAGAAACAGTAAGTTAACGGTATTTGACGATTTAATCGAGTCGTTGCAAATTTTTTTTTGTCTTATGTGACATTCTGGCATTTGACCATAATAAAAAATTTTATAAGCGTTTGTAATAAATTTCGTTCTGTATCGCTTCGGTATATATGGCAATGGACGACATGCCGGTCCCTTGTTTGCAAGCAAGCCACCGCGTTAGCAAATACTGATGTCCTTTGTAAGCTGTCGTTGAGTCCACCACGGATTGATTAACTACAGCTGGCTGGATAGGTATTTATTCACCTTGTGTATCCGAATTTAACGAAATGAAGTACCTTTATCGCTCGCACAATCCACTTCCGTTCATACGAGCGCCATAGTGCTAACGTCAGTTGGGAAATACTTTTTTTTTTAAATACAATCTATGCAAAAATATGGTGATAATAGTCCTTTATATAATATGGATTATTGGTTTTAAATTTTCCTAATAAACTTCAGAAGTCAGACGACATTCTACCAGAATAATTCGGCAATTTTTTTTGTTGAATTGTGATGATGATAAACATCGTCAAACATGCTTGAATTTCACTGGATAGCTTGTAATATCTGATCCTTCTTTTCCAAATAGACAGAGAAAAAAAATCTTTTCCTCCACAGCTGATATTAATCTTAAAACATACCTATATAATTTTGTCAAGGGATGTGTGACGTTGAGGTCTTAAAACATACATATATATTTTTGCAAAGGGATATGTGAGGTTTAATTTGAAGCCAGGACTCCCGAGTGGTAGACTTAATTCAATACCACCATGGTAATATTGCTTGTTATATAAAGAAGTTGCGCTATTGTAAGTGGGCTACAATCTGATGTTCAATGCGGTAGCATAAAGAGATACCCCCTTTTATCTTCCACGGTCTAACTACTAGCACAGTAAAGTTATAGAAGTGTTGCCGGTCTCCAGAACAATGCTGGTATGCTGCCTCGTTAGTTAACGTCTTCCTCAATTTTCGTACAACTGGATCCATGCAATTCCAGAATAATTCTCTGCATTAGTAAGTTGTAGATATGTTTTCCTGTGAAATGGGCATATACAGAGCCGTTGCTTAATAAATATTGTTTGTTATTGGTATATAAGGGACACAGTTATTTGCTTTTAAACACAATATTTTTTAAATTAATTACTTAAATTAAACTGAGAGTATACTCTCCGTTTTGCTCTCTAATTAATTTGAGATAAAAATGTCAGGGATTGATTTAATTTTCACATGCGGAACTTTCAAAAGGGTATTAACGTGTCAGTGAAGTAGGTCAGTGCACTGACACAGCACACAAACACATTTACACACGTACACATGCTTGCTAAGTACGTGTGTTATATAACGTGACGTCATCGTAATGCATTCGTATCAGTCATTAAACCAATAGATTGTATTCTTTCACATCTTCTATATAGGTAGGTACCATAATAGTACTCATATGTATATGATATGTACCTACACATATCGACGAAAATACCCAGAAGGCATTCTTATGCTATTTAAACTTTAATTGAATGTTTTATATAAGAAAGCGTTATGTGTAAGCGCATTACTGACTCTTATTATTATTATTACTCCATTAACTAACAGGAATACTGATTGTAAACAAAAGAATTATTCTCACGGTTCTATTCAAGATATAGCAGACGTGAACAATCCGCAACGGCCACTTGTCTTTTACTTGCTCATAATATTTTACAATTTATACACAAATAAAATAAAAATAAATAAAAAACAGCAGACATTTAAGCTCGGTTCGAACAAAAGCAACATTGACACTATAAGTATATTTTATGCCGACATTGACGCATCATTAAATTATTTGGTCTTCTCAGAGAATTGTCACAAAAAGAAAATACCTTTTCCAGCCCGATCTATTATCAAATTGCCGATTTTATTCGTTTATTAAGCAATGATTGATAATGATTAAATGAACACTATTTTATTTTTCATATCATAACATATTTCTTATGTTTTATACTATTTCTGTAAAAAAACAAACTTTTTAAAACACTTCTCAATCCTTAATGAAGTTAATTAATAATTAGAAAATAACACACCTGCTTTTCATGTAGGTATTCCTGCGATTATGAATCATCCAAAATTAATGTAGTTGCCGGTTACCGGTTACTTCCTAAGTTTTTTCTTCAACATTAATCAATAGTCAATACGAGTACGTACTGATAAATATGTATGAAAAATTAAAATAGACCCTATACATATAATAGTAAATATGCGTAAATTACAAAGGATTATTAATAAATAAAGCATAATAACGGCTTCCCACAGATTACAGGAAATAGAGAGGAAAGAAGTTACACATCAATGATGATAAACGTATAAGTATATTCTTTCTTTCCTGCTATTTTGTATTAGATAAAAGATTTAAGTACGAATTTTGTACTGTTAGAAAGTAATTCACATTTATGTAAAATCACGCCTGTAATCCCCGTAGAGGTAGGCAGAGGACTGCAGTACACTCTCACGTTTTACCAGTTATGTTTAAGTCCCAATGGATTATCTGGTGAGCCTATTGCCAAACACCGAGCACAGTTTCAGACTCCGAATCACTACTAGAAATTCTAAATTAGAAAAATCCAATAGTACCCGACCCCGGATTTGAACCCAGGATCT
>DWME01006902.1:0-13136 GCA_018244795.1 Parelbella ahira ahira
CACTACTACGGCAGACTATACACGCCTTTTAGAGCGCCTTAAGAGGTACAAATTTTCTCACGATGTTTTTCTTCACCGTCACAATTAGTGACATTTAATTCAAAAAATAATAATATTTATTATTATTTTACCCTCGGAATACGAAGTTGATATCTAAAGCACGAAGCTATCACCGCCATACCTATAGTTATTAATAACACCACTAAGAAATTATATTTAATAATAGAATCTTTTGTTAGCATTAGTACAGTTATTGTTAGTGTGTGTTCACAGCTAGTCGCGAAATAATAATAATTAATTGATTATGCATAATTGCACTTTGTATCTACCATTTATATCACGGCCAGTATCAACAATACTGTGCCTGATGAAACCAATTAAGGAATTGCATCATTATCATTAATTAAATTATGGTTATTCATAATGTACACACCTGGGTGTTTATAAAAAAACCTAACAATAATCAAGAAATAGTTTAAATGATTCTGGTATTATTATACTTGCAACTTAAACAATATTGTGTACAATTATTATCGTTCCATTGTTGAATATTCTTTTAAACCCTCGTTCAAGGAAAGTAACACACTTTCTGATTAATATATCTATAGAGACTAATTTTGTAGTGTTATCATTAAAATATGTACATGGATACCAATATTCTTAAAGATTTCTATTAAAGACGTAAGAAATATTCATGCATGGTCATCCATAGAACTTCGGAAAACGATTTTGTAATCGACATTTATAAATTAAAGCATAAACTATTTATTGAATCATTGATTAAGGTATTGGTCGAACTATTGATTAAACAATGATTTTTTCTCCCAGTAGCCCAACCACATTTAATTGCTTCCCAGACCATCGGCGACATCTGCGTGGACAACATATCCTTCAGCGCATTCCAAATCATGGTGTGGGCTGGTGTGGGGTATGGCTTGCTGGTGCTGGCGCTCGGCTTCAGCTCGTTCGCTAAGAGAACCCTTCTCATCGCTATGTACACACTCGTTGGCATAACGAGCCTCATATGTGTGATCACTAAAAATAGGTATCTACTATTCTCGGCGGTTTTATTAATACTTTACAATCGTTGTCATTCTATTTTTATTTCGAAAATGATGATAAGCATTAGAGCTTGCGCTGATATATTCTAATTTTAAAGTATTAACATATTTTTAAGTATACTTATGTAGGTACTGTCACGGAATCGCGACCAAACGCTAGCTTATTAAATAAGATAACCTTACCCAAAAGTAGGATGCAATATCTCTGTCTTTTTCTAGATACCTAGACCACATTGATTTACGGGTTTTTTTTCTCTACTTCTGTCTGTAGTCAACATCGTCGAATACTTGCAAACTGTTGATTCTTTGAATGAATTATATATTAGCGTCAACTTACGGAGAATCTATTTAAGCTACATTCATGTTTTTTGTTAGTCCATTTATTATTACCAATGAAATCTTTGACTTAGGATAATGGCAGGAGTGGCCATGTCGACGATGCAAGTCACCGCTCTTGGCATTGGACCGATAACGGCTTACGCAGTCCATCTGTTTCCTACAAGGTTAAGGTAAGTGATCTCCCTTTAATTAACTTCATCACTTATTAGAACATCGTGAGGATACCTGAACACTCAGAGTTCTTAAAAAAATGTTTTGTAAGCCATGTGATGTCTACTAAATGGCCTTAACCTTCTCATACTGAAAGGAGATCTGTTTCCAACGGTGGAATCATAAATGGAGTTTCAGCGAAAACGAAAGACATCACCTAATATTTGGTTCCTATTCCTCGTTTTAGCCGGTATGGGAAAATCAGTCGGATATAAATTACCACTATTGGTCAACTATCCACCGACTGACCACCCCGACTTCCCAGTTCTTAAGAAACACTAATACTGAGAATTGTATCATAAAATATTCCTCCATATTTTCATTGTGCAAAAACAAAACTACAATCCATCGAATTCGAAACATCACAGAAATATTCCTTTCTTTCATCTCGTAAAAAATGCTACATGTTAACTTCGGTAATACGTCACTCAACGAGCGAGTATTCTTACTTTATCTAGAAACCTCGTAACTGCAAACAATGTCAACAGCAAAATCAGGAAAAGCCCGAAGCGCAAACATCATAAAATAACTTGCTTCGACTGTTGTTCATCTGATGCGATAAATATCTCGTGCACACCAAACACTTTAATCTTTAGACTACGCAAACTATTAATTTTCTCCATCACCTCGGATGACTAGCAGAAAATCCTACTCACCATTAAGTCAGTCATTTGTTAACAATAATAAAGCATAAATTGACTGGCCCGTTTGAGCAGCGGTTAGACTTCCTCACTGTTGCATCGGGGATTGCGGGTTCTATCTCAGAATAAATATTTGTGTGATGAGCACAAGTATTTGTTCTATACCTGGGGATCAATATGACTATATAAGTATATATTTATATGTAGTTGATCAGCTATCTGGTTACCATAACAAGCGCTCAAATGACTGGGTGCGGAAATGTCCCAAGATATTGTTATTATATACGGATTGATAACAATAATCTGCTATTAGCTGTCTGGTAACAAGAGTACAAGCTCTACCTAATGTGGACTCAGATGGACGTATGTCAAGTTGTCCCAATGTATTAACATTTTATACCTCACCTTTGCTGCAGCCGGCAAAAAAATATGGTAAAGAAATATCTGAACAAGTCTCGAACTATCGGACATTACCCCACGTTGATAATAAAAAATATCAATTATGTTATTTATATGACGAAATGTAATAACGATGTTAATCGCTAAACATTTAATGATACAATGTATTTACATTTACATAATATTATATGTTTATTCTCATACGTTTATAGATAATGACTGATAGGGGAGTTAGAACTCTCCGAATTCGGCGTGCATATATGAGAGCAAGAGAAACATGAATGAATAAGATGCACGTCACACCTTTAAGAGATATTTGGCATTTAGTGCTTTCTGCCCATCTCGCATGGAGCCTGGCGTGATGATATAATAACTTACAAGTTGTAAATATGTTTAATTTAAGATAATAGGCATAACGTAATAATATCCATTCATAACGGAAAATGCCAAGATTTTAACCAATCACAATGTCTCACGAAAATACGAGTATTATGATACCTTTGTGGACAAAATTTGACATAAAGCTATCTGACTCCAAACTGGGCGGAGTGCTATGCCAACCAGATGGCTGATAAGTTATGATACATATGTATGTGTTCTAGATACCCATCACTTGTATAGATAAATATTAATTGATTTAACCCTTGCTAGATTAAAGGTAGTATAACATTTTAAACTAGAAATACATATATGTACATACTTAAGTACGTATGTAATTCTCCTGTAATTCCCGAAGGGGTAGGCAGAAAAGTGTAATGGGTATACTCCCACGTTTCACCAGTTACCTGAGTAATGTATGTATGTTACCAGTTGTTTGTATACAGTTTCGTAATAAATTTAGATGGATCTTAATTTAAAGGCAAGCGAGTACGTGTAGATTTTAGAGAGCTATATTGATCTAAGAGATACTACTCATTTTTTATACAAAAAGATAACGCCCCAATCGACAATGATACATGTATTAATGAGATATTTATATATAACAGTATTAAAGTATTCAATGTCATTGAAATTCGTAAATAGAATGAGTGGCGAGTCGTTATAACATTTTTTGTTAACATTTTTTTATCAACAATTCACGTAGACTTCCGCATGACATTTAGATTGTATTATTTTTCTAATTAAATACCTCGTATGTAGAGCAATTGAAGTTTATTTTGCACCTCGTTTTTATTCATGTATTTAATAATTTTATCTACGGCATCATCGTCGTCGTCATCGTCGTCAGTCCACTACTGGACATAGGTCTTAATTACGCATACAAAAAATGTATGTAGCATTATCCCTTTATGATAGGTATCCTTCAATAATCCTTTAAAGATTTTAGTCTGACATCACTTCAGTATGTTTGATAATAGCACTTAGAAAAACATGGAATGACGATACATTGCACTGGTAAAATGGGTATATACTGAACTACTATGATAGATCAAGAAATTTTCTTAATATTGAAGGACATGTACTGGAAGAAATAGTTTTGACTATTATAATGCGGTATAAGGACGCTAAATATTATTTTAATGTTAAAACGTTTCGGAGCATTCATATAAGTAAGCAAATTAAGTATCAGTCTCCGCCGTACTTAGCCCCGAACGGCGGAATCTCATGAAAGAACGGACTTCGCATAGGTCTGAAATCCGTCGAGCTATTAAGGAAAATCTTTATATAAAGCAGTAAGAACATGATTCAATCTATACATATAATAAAACTAACGGATCGCTGTGTGTACATGGAAAATATATTTAAAAATTCATAATGGGCAGCCTTTATATACGCAAGAGAACCCAAAACAAAGTAATTTCATTTTGTCCGTTTGTCTGTATGTTTGTCCACGCTAATCTCAGAAACGGCTAAATTGATTTGAATGCAGTTTTCAGGGTTATATTGTGATTGGCTTCACTTAACATTTAGTGATTCCTTGATTTAAATCGGTTAACAAATAAAGAAGTCATGTCAATTTATTTTTTCAAAACTTACGGAATTTTCGTGTACGAAGTCGCGGGTACAGCTGGTCATAAATATTACTTAACAAATTTGCGTGTCTGTCAAAATAGTCATGTTTATTCATTATTTCCTCTCTGTTGCCAACTGTGCTGGGGTCTGCATGAAAGAGCTTACATACATTTGAATAAAATTTTGCCATAATTTTACAACCGGCCGTCAGCCGGACGCCAACCCTCCCTGTTAATAAAAAATATTATTTACGAGCTATTGCCCGCGACTCCGTTCGCGTGTGTTATGTTTTGGGTTTTCCCAGATTTTCTTTATAAACCTGGTCTGTTTCAAACTATGTCATAATGTCATGTCATATATGGCATCCCTATCATTGCATACTTGCCTTTCAAATTCTTCTTTCACATTCATCAATCCCTTCACATAATAATATAAACCGACTGTCTTGGTAACTTCCGGTAACTTCCATAAGCATATTGGTATTTTACACTTATTACGTGATTCATTTTCGACACAACACACCATTATTCGCAAAACAAACAAATAGAAAATAGAATCGACGGAACTATTCAATCGTAAAAACTTAGCACACGAATATTGCAGATAGTGTACACATTTTTTGCTTACAAATTACTTTTCATTTTAATCTGTCAACGTACGATCATTTTGTCCAATCTAATTAGCATTTTTACACTGGTCTGTAGGTACTGGGTACGCGAATGTTGTAGATGGTAGGAACCTATTCATTGGGGCCCATTTTGTGTTGGACTTTGATCTGACGTGCTTCTATACAGCGTATTTTATTTATTTCACATATTCTCTGTTAACAATGAAAAAATCGTCTAATGCGCCTATAACAGTTTTCACTTCAAGAAAAAAATATGTTCCCTGTCAACCCCGTAAGAGGACCGACGTGAAGGTTTAATGTACATATGTATATTATAATAATGAGCCAATTTTTCCCACGTTTATTCTTAGTTTAAAAACCATGAGTTTCTGCTAAATCAAGGAATTTTTGGTTTTTATGTCCCAGGGCCACAGCAGTAGGCGCTGTGCTGATGTTCGGCAGAATCGGTTCTGTGGTGGGTTCGAATGTCGCTGGCGTGTTCCTGGTCCAGTCTTGTTCTGCTACCGTGTATGGATTCTCGTGTCTTCTCTTCCGTAAGTTGTTTTATTTATTGATTTACTATTTATTACTTTCACCAAATGATTCGGAGACTGATTAACGCGGGAGTTAAAAGTCTCCGAAACAAACGTGGATGAATAAAGAGATTGATAAATGTAGAGGAAAATTTCGAGGTCTGTGAGAATACAGATAGTCGGCGCTTGGTACCCTCTAACTACAATAAGGGACCAGGCGCGATGTTAAAATTCAAAATATAGTCTGTATATAAATTGTTAAAATAAGCACTATGTTAAAAGAACTAAGTATGTTATAATTTTATATAGGTGAATTCTTTAATATTCCTAATGAGATTAAAAATCCATAAAAGAAAAACGTAACATAAGGCCTGTAATCCCCGAAGGGATGTAGAAGAGCGTAGTACACACAGAATATTGTTTTTACTTAACTGTGTCTTTACCAATTGTTTTTAATTCTTTTTCAGTATGCGCCGGTGTCAGCTTCCTTCTTCCCACGGATCATACTACACGTAACGTCAGATGATAGTCTAATTGAAAAAAAGCTTACATAAATCACGACGTCACAGGTCTTGTCTTATATAGAATTTGACTTTGTATAATTAATAATTGTAATCTAGATATTATTATTGTATTTTATATTCCACATGTAATAAAGAAATAGTTACGGTACAGTGCTTATGTGAGACAGTATCTATAATAAGGCGTTTTTATAGGCGTTGTGCGGTTTCTTTCAGACAATCTATGGAAAGACTAAAAAGTAGGACGGATAATAAAATGGTACCTAGTTTTGTGGAATATTGCATCTATACCCGCGGCTTACTCCAAGAGCTTTAGTTTTTGATAGTAACCATATAGATTGCAGATAATACAAATTGAGAGAAAATAATAGGAATATTTTTTGTTTCTTTTTCTCCCTCTTCCGCAACTTTCCTTAACTGTAGTAACCTTTTGTTTTTGATTGTATTCGCGAGGACAGGAAGTAATTTTCGATATTGTCTCTTAAATGTACACGGCTAGCAAATCTGCTTAAAATCATTTATTCGTGACGAGGGAATATTGAATTAGCATTAGTGTACTGAACCCATGCCTCGAAAATTAAGAATTACGGAATGCTACGATCCATTATGTGTTGAAGGCTTTATAAAAACTGAAAATTGATAAAGACTACATAAAAATTGATCAAATGTTCCTGAAATGTTTGTCGCTCACCAGAGGGCGCCCATCACTATATCTCAGGTCTGGCTTTATCGAACCTGATATACCTTTGCTATCAGAGAGATAATATATTTTTCCATAATTATTCGTTCCCATCGAAAATGATTATAACATGTAACTGTAATTTCTTGTAATTAATTCACGATGAGGATATCCTTGGTACTGTAGAGGTATGATTATTGATTACTAAGTAGATAAAACCAGATTATTGTTACTCGAGTATTTGTAATATATTATTTGCTTGTTACTCAGGAAAGGATGGAAATAAATTTTCTGAGCAATATTCAATGATAAAAAATCTACGTAAGTAGATATGTAATATAATTTTCACAATAATCTTGTTTACCTATTTATTTGTATAGACTATTATTGTCATACTTCTCACTCTGAGATAAGAATTCATTTGCAGCAGAGAAACCATCAAAGGTTTGATGATGATGTTGTTTTATTTAACGAAATATTTAGTTAAAATGAAATAATTATAATTAACATAAATATAATTTGTGTTGTTATATATTTGAAAGGGACATTCTTCGATATCACGACTCTACTATACGGGTTGGTTTTACTTTAATCCCCGTCGATAGGTATTGAAGCAATGTATTGGATTATGCTGTAGGAGCAGGAGGAAATAATAGTTATGTACACAAAAAATAATGAAAAAATATATTTATTGTACAATCAGATGTCATAAGTAACTTTTTATTATGCTACCTGTCAGTATGTCTCATACTATGTAGATTTTTCAGCGTAGCGTGAGATAATAGAATTGATTACTGACAGTCTGCAAATTAGTCGTCTTGAGGATTAGTTTACAGGAGATATGGTAGCTCGTATTTCAGTCCAGAACTATTGTAGCATTCCTGTGAGGAACCTAGTGTGACGATATAATGAAGGTTATATTCATTATAAAATGTATATATACATATAATAGCTCTGTATATTCAAAGGTTATGGACACCTTAAGATACTTCGAGAACAAAAGGCGATAAATAATGATGAAACGAATTGACATGACCGTAACGCAATATCACGCCTGAAATGCCCGAATAGGTAGGCAGAAGAGTGAAAAGGAGGTGTGAGACGGGTGAACAGTGGAGGTATTGCACATTTCTACATTCCCCCAGTTCATATTTATCCCACTATGGAATAGGAGGTGAGCCTGTGCTATACACCGGGCACTAATCCAGACTCCGAGCCACTACTAGGAGTTTCATGATAGAAAATCCCAATAGTAGGTATTCGACCCGGGGATCGAGCCAAGGACCTCTCAATTAATAGCCGCGCTTGCAACCACTCGACCAACAAGGCAATCAAATCATCGACCGTACCTGAATAAAAAAATAAAAAATTAATTAAATTCTCTGAATATAGCCAGACAAATAGAATATTGGATCAATTTACACCACATGCACGACTAAGTCATTTACTTTAAATATTTTAGGTCTCAAATAACGTAATATCTAGTGATCAACTATCGTGTAACCCCCAGCAGCGACCCCAAGGCAGACTCCCGCGGCGTGTTATCGCGCTCACAAAAGTGAGCTGAACGTAAACAGTTCTGTTTTAACGGTGATATAACGCCTTAGATATAATCACTATGCTCGACGGAAGCAAATCAGTAACCATTTGCGTTTCGGCCACCGCGTACACCGTGCAACGCCACCTGCCGGCCGAACGGTGGAACTACGCGATATTTTCCGTCCCAATTGACTAATACAACACACGCTCCACAATTCGGAATTTTAAAAGGTTAGTCAAAATTAAACAGTGGCACCGAAATACAATTTATATATTTATTATTTAATTACAGTTGAATCGAATTATACAAAATTTAGTAGGCGCTTTTTTTAATACTATACGTAAGTATAAGAAATATGGTCCTTTAAATTTCTATATATTGGCAATATTTTAAAATTGTACTAGTTGTGGAATATTGAACGTAATGAAAATAAAATTTCAGTAACGTGCTCGTTTCCTAGAGACAAACTCTTGACAGAAAATATTGTATTAGTATGATTAATCAATTGACGGAAAAATATTGGCGAAAACTTACAAAACGGGTAACTAATACGACGATTTGTTACGTCTAAAATGACGGAAACATTTTTTTTTTATATAAATTATGTTCATTGTTAGAAACTAATAAAAATTATAGAAATCTGTATTGGGTTCTACAAAATTAGTTCTATAAAAAAGGAATATTATTAGAAATATATTTTTTCAGAAAGAAAAGGAAATACTATTATATATGATTCTTTTATAGCGCCTTAAATTGAGGATGCAAATTGGAGGTTGATGCGATTCAATTGTATATATGGTAATTATTGTCATTCGTATATATTTCAGAAATTACACAGGTGTTAATCACTCGATATATTACGAAAGGCGGATATTAGCTAGTCACAGCTCGTGGCTTTACTGAGTATAAATAAAAAGTTTACTCACTTACTTGTAACATTGCAAGAGTAAAAGATTGATTATCTTTATCATTTAAACTAATATACATAATTATAAAGCTTATTTTTAAACTGACTGTGAAAAATTTTTTTGTTGTAAGTATACATAATTATATTATGTTTCGTCAAATCAAATCCAATTTCAAAATTAAATATCGTAGTGGTTAACTTAAAAATGTCTACCAACGACAGGCTTTGTCCTATACTGATATAGATGATATATAACATTAGTTAATAACCTTGAAACCTATTTGTATGTTGTACATCTTCATAGCATAATATTTAGTATGAATTTTTTTTTTAATTAAGTACGGCAACACAATTAACAATCTTGTATATAAATGTTTTGTATATTTAATCATTACTCTTATATAAGTACCTACTAATTACAATGAAAATGTCTTGACGTAATACATATATGTAAATAACTATATAACGCTATATTGAAAAGATTTTTTAAAGGCAATATGCATGTAAACTGCGTTACCTACAATAACAGACAGTATTCGATACATTTCATATATTTATTTAATTAAAAAAACCACGTCACATTTAATGGATTGTAAAAATATGATATTTTCCACAAATGAGAAGTTAAAATTCTCCATATAAAAGCAAAATGTATATTAAACTTTCTTAAAAAAAAAAAAATGTATTGAAAACTGAATACTTACTTGAATAACACAAAAATAGAACTGACGCGTTTTTTTGACAGATACATTATAAACATTTCAGTAAAAATCAAGGACAAATAAAAAACAAAAAAGGTATACGAGATATATAGTACATATGTATGGGCAGTAGCGAGTCCTTAACGTGAAGCGTCATATATTATACGCGTTCTACATTTTCACATCATAAAAACCTGTTTATTGTTGATTGTTTTGTTTTCGAACGATAAGCGGGTATTTATCTACATATATACAAGTGATTGCATTAATGAATGAATCACAGTAGATATATTTTTACGATTAAAAAATAAGTGAAAATAAATTGTCACATAGTCGTTAATACCAATGGGACGTTCTCTTGATGTTTGAACTCATTTGACTGAAATCACAACTTTTCCGCTTACATAAATGACTCTTAATAATTAAACTATAACCGTTTATAGATTAGGAAACTACAAGAATTTAATTAGATATTGTTTAGTTATAGCTGAAAAGTAAGAGCAGAAAACTACACTCATCTTACGAGAGACCAATGTCCAACAGTGAATTGACAGTGACGATGATAGCTATTAAAATACTTATTAAGACATTGGATCACTTCTTAACTTTTAATATAATGTAACAAATACTCATTCCTAACTGGGGAGTATAGTGCAGTTAAAAAAGCTTTAGAATTAGACTTTCGAAATGGGACAGATAATTACTCAGAATATATGTTTGCTAACTTTAAATACTTAAGTATAAATACAAGTATCAAACCAGACTAAATAGATCTTAACAAGAATTAACTTTAAATATATAAGAAAAATGTGAATAAGGACAATCAAGAATTAGTAGCTTAGGTGCAGGTGCTAAGAAGGAAGAAAACCTTATTGAATATCTAATTAAATAATTCGCTAAATAAGTTTTTCCTTGCATTCTTACATTTATGAAGAAAAATGATGATTTTTATTGAGAAATCACCATTACAGCCTCACTGTTATTAATTGCTGGACCTAATATTCATGGTCAGTTGATGAATAAATAAGTCATATTCATGTTAAAAAGGAATTATGGACGCACAAAAGTTAGCAACATTGTATGTATTCATTTTCAGAAAAACAAAATGGCTGCGCACGATAAAGCAGAAAATGGCGGAAAAGAGATATCAGATGCTACCCTCGACGAAGCCATGATGCTTACCGGTAGGTAATGATTTTTGAGTAGTGCTTGGTATAAATTTTAATTTATTAACATTAATTAACAATAAACTTTAATAATATCAGACTATGTTATCTGGTACCTACTGCATATTTATAAGTAAGTATAACATTTTCCTCAATGTTTTTAAACATTACTGCTTGTATCTACTATTAATGGTTAAGAAGCATTTGTCGTATATAAAGTAGTAGTACGTAGCACCAAAAAGCCTTAGGTTTAATTTAACAGTTACAGAACCTCTTCATATTTTGTAAAAAAACAACCCGTCATGCAAATAAGCAGATGTGTTACGATTTGGATCTAAATAATATACTTTAACCAACTCGTCAAATGACAAATTGATTTCACCGTGACGTTCAAATAGTCCTATGAGGTCCTATACACAGATACCATAAAAAATTATAAAAAAATTCAATAACAGTTAAAGTTACAGTTGTAATAACACGGGACTGACTCCTTTTTTTCTATTTCTCTCTTTCCGCCCCGACACGGATGATTACACGGGTATATGGACTGTACTTCTCCCCGACACGAAAGATTATTAAGTATTATTTATACTTGCTATAATGATAAAGGAAAACAACGTGAGAATACCTGTGTACCTTAAAATTCTAAAAAAGTTGTTCTCTAAGGCGTGTTAAGTCTACCAACTTCCTTTTGCCAGTATCCTTTGCACGCTAAGAGGAAACCCGTATCCAACAGTGGAGTGATAAATAGTTTGGAATAAAATATTAATCGAAATACTGTGGTTATAAGAACCAAAAAAAACGTGGTACATAATTACATTTAAAAGGTGCGACCAAAGCCAAAAAAAAACATTCCATAATCGCGCGGCCGCTATTTGTCATCGTTAATACTAAAACTAGCTAAGTAGTTGTTTCCTGCTAGTTAGTAGCTAGTGGCTTCCTTATAATAATAAATAAATATTTTTTCGGATCTCTCCACACCATCTGATTCCAAAGTAGACTAGACGAGATTGTGTTATGATTAATAAACGGCGAAATATGTTTGTTAACATACATTTACATAGACATATTTTCAAATTGTTATGACATGCTATACTTACTTATTTGACTACAATCCGTTCTTACACAATAATTCGGTAAGTTTATCTTATCAAAGGGACAAGGACCGTGACCGTATTGCTGGACATCCAGACGAAAGCAGTCTCTTTAATATTTATTGGCTACAATTATGTATTGAAGTTTTGAGGATTGTTGTTCTTGCCGATGTATTCATAGAGTTTGAATCAACTTGCATAAAATATTCATATAATATTTTTTTAAAGTTTATATATTAGGTACTTCTATTGATTTATGATAAATATTGGTCATGGAAATTACCAATATAGCAAATTAATGTGAGGCAATATTAGTGACTAAAGCAAACTATGTATATTGTATATACATATTCTCCAATTTAGTTATATATTACCATTCATACATTTCCCGCTTTTGATAATACCAATTCCAAAGGCTACCTCGATTTGGCGCGTATGGCTTCCATTACGCTCACGTGTTTCTGTTTCCATGGCAACGAGTAAACAATAACTATGGTATAATGCGGCAATCTTAATAAGTACGATGAACAAGTACCTACTGTTATAGAAATATTTTGTTGCGACAGAAATGAAAATGGTTGATGGTTCAGTTCCCTTAAAATCTCATTTTAAATTGTTTGGTATAATATACTCGTACTTAATAGTGTAATAAATGAATTTTTAATATATGAATACCGCCGGTATTTTCTTCAGTGCCTTAGACCTGCCTTTTTTTTTGGTAACGGGGGGGAAACCTTCAAAAGGTACCCAGTACCATGGGAGTGATACCGGGTTATGTGGGACTT